>JAPXFY010005536.1:2500-14759 GCA_030674185.1 Monoplex corrugatus
AGTAACTGGTCTTTTTTCTGATAAATTGTTTCAGGGAAGAACACTGGCATTACCATGTGTGCATAAACAGTGATTATCATTATGTGGCTTTATGTTACTCATTTTTGTTGGTATGACATAATTTGTTTGAAATTAGTCATCATTCCCACATACCCTTTATAGTTAACATATCCTTTATTATTAACACTGTCAATTTAGAAAAAAAAAGAAATCATATCCATGACCACAATTTGAGCTCAACATAGACAGTATTAACCATAATGCCATTGCATACACAGAAATATGTCAAGAAAATGTTCTTTGTATAATTTTGCATTAGAAGAACAAAGCAAATTATGTCAGTACAGCGTTTGTATCACCAGAAATATGTCTTTTTCAGACTGCATAAGTGTTTCAACTATTGTTACAGAGATACTGCAGACTGGTTTGGCCATATAATTTTGCTTAAACAAATGCGTAAGAACGCTGTATGACTTGTTTACAAAAATGTTGATTATAATAAAAGCAGATGGCATACCGTGAAAGCTCTCTAGATGCCAATGAACAAATCTGGCTTACCAATCAAACGGTACTAAATATGGGTATAATGATGGAATAAACCATTGTTGTTTGTATGACTTTGACAGTTTGAAATTGATGTCCTGCAAAAATTGCATTTTCATGAGAATCTGTTAAGGCGGGCACGCCCTTGATACTCCCTCCGCCATACATGTAAACATGCGGTCAGGAGTTCTTGCATGATGTGGTCAACTCCCAGCCTCCAAATCAGCATCACAAATCTGTAAATCAGGAAGCATCTCCAAACACTTCTGACCACAACCACAGCAAACGATCACCACACATCCTCTGTCCCTCTCATACCGTACTGACTTTGCCTTACCAATCCTTCACTTAAAATACCACCATCACTAACCACCTCCCTAACACACACTCTACGTTCTTTCACTTACGTCCCTCATCCCCACTCTCTCGTCCTCTCCACTTCTCTTTTTTCACTCGTCTGCTCTTTGTCATTCCCTTCTCCCTGGTTCTAAGTTCTCAGGAAAAGCCCCCCAAACCTTGCTGGTCTGTGTTACAGGAGATTGCTCTGTGTCACTTTTGGGGCACTTTTGAGCTCTGTCAGAGTTACCTGTTTTTACAACACCATTAGGGATTACTGTGAACTGGCCGATTATTTTGGATATTTTCTAATGCGCATCTGCCATCTGGTGAAATGATTGTTCCCAGATACTTACACTTATCAACCTGTCTCAAAGTTGTGTCATTTGCTGTTATTTTGGATGATGGGGATTTCTTGCTTTTTCACTGATTACCATGACTTCGGTCTTCTTTGTTCTTTATCGTTCTCACTCCAACCTTTATCACAGGGCATTCTTCTAGGTTTCTCATGCTGATTTCGCTGTAAAGTGAAAATAGTTCTACTGACAGAACACAACCCTGCCTGACTCCTCATTTGATATTTTTAAAAGAGCTTATATCGTTTTCTATTCTCATCGCTGCTGCGTGTTTCCAATATATTTCTGGTTATTCCTAGACCTTTTCCATTAATGTTGAACCTTTTTAGTTGGTTGAATAATTCTCCGTGTCTTACCCGATCAAAAGCCTTGGTATAATCAGTCAGGTCGGATAGATGTATCCGCTACTGGTAACCTGGAACCCAGTACTACCTGTCACAGGGTCGAATTGATGGCGACTAAACCAGCACCCCCATCAGTCCTCTCAGGAGGATGGTGAGGAGGGTGGCTAGAAACCCTGGTGGAATTAAATTAGATCCATCAAAGGGCGCCAGCTCTGAAGAGCTACCGCGGCCATCTAGCTAAGGGAGTAAACCCTGACAGTAAATCCGGTGTGGGGCCCCTAAGGCGGTTGGATGGCAAACTTTGTCACTTTCCGGCAGCTCCTGCGGCCGCGTTGGCACCAAAACGTAACAGCCCTGCTGTTCCTTTGGATCTGTCAGTGAGGTGGAGAGGGGGGACAAGTTGCATGGGCAACAGCCTGTCTTCCATATTACACTGCCCAGGCTTACATCCGTACATTCATCCACACACACTCTGCACCTACGACCTGGAGAGGACACTCCAGCCTCGCTACTAACACTAGTGTCGGCACAACACGGGAAGCAACAGATACCGGTGATAAGTCATTGCTCAACTGGCGTAGAGCTGACGCCAGGGTTGCTTTTGACGGTGGGAGAGACCTTCGTGTCTTACTGGACAGCTACCGCCCGCCTAAGCTGGGCAGCCCCCAGCCAATCAGGTGCTGTCCCGCCACGACCTGCCTTCTTCATTGGGTGCATGAAGATTAGGAGAAAATCTGACAAGCAGGGCGTTAACTACCTCACCAGGCAAAAAGAAAAATTCAAATTCAAGAAACGGATCAGGAAAAGGATCAGCAGTGAAACTGGGCTGTTGGATTGTCCGAACAATGATGCCTGGGCTCTCCCAAGATCTGCAAGACATCAGCGACGCCAGAAAGACCGCCATCATAAACAGCGAGCTAAAGAGGCTCAATGTGGACATTGCCACTCTGCAGGAAACACGGCTGGCTGACTCAGGAACACTGAAGGAAAGGGACTACACCTTCTTCTGGCAAGGAAAGAGTTCTGATGCACCAAGAGAGTACGGAGTAGGCTTTGCAGTAAGGAACAGCCTGCTGAACATGATTGAACCAGGCAGCGGTGGTTCAATGCGACTCTTGACTCTCCGCCTCAACACCACCGAAGGCTATGTCACTGTCATCAGCGTTTATGCCCCAACTCTGTTTGCCTCTCCAGACACCAAGGATGAGTTCTACGAAAATCTTGAATCAACCATAAGGAACATCCCCCAGAACAACTTGTTCTTCTGGGCGACTTCAACGCCAGAGTGGGTGCAGACAATGATTCTTGGCCCTCCTGCCTCGGTTCCTTTGGAGTGGGGAAAATGAATGAGAATGGACAGCGAATGCTTGAGTTTTGCGCCTGCCATGAACTGTGCATCGCCAACTCCTTCTTCAAGACAAGCCTCAACACAAAATCTCCTGGAGGCATCCGCGCTCAAAAATTGGCACCAACTGGATTTGATCCTAGTAAGACGTGCTGCTATCAAAAACGTTCTCCACACTCGCTCTTATCACAGCGCAGACTGCGACACAGACCACTCTCTGGTATGTTGCAAGATCAGGCTGCAACCAAAGAAGTTCCACTGCTCAAAGAAACAAGGGAACCCTCGCATTGACGTCAGCAAGATGTCTCAGCCAGATCTTGTAGAACAGTTCGCAGAGGCCTTTGAGAGAGAATACGATGCATTGCAGCCCAGAGACTCTGCCACCGAGAGATGGGAAACGCTACCAGACACCATGCACCGCATTGCTATGGCCACATTTGGGAAGAAAACTGTGAAGTCCCACGACTGGTTTGAGGCCAAATCATCAGAGATGACTCCCACTGTTGAGGCTAAGCGCGCCGCACTCACTGAGTATAAGCGGTCACCCAGTGAGAAAAACCTGCAAATCCTCAGGGCTGCCAGGAGCAAGGTTCAGCTTAACGCCAGGCGCTGCGCAAACGAGTACTGGACAGAGCTCAGCAAAGAGATACAGAGTGCTGCTGAAAGAGGCAACATCCGAGGAATGTATGATGGCATCAAGAAGGCACTGGGACCAACACAGAGCAAGATCGCCCCCCTCAAATCCTCCACTGGGGAAGTAATCAGCGATCCTAGCCGACAGATGGAAAGATGGGCGGAACACTACTCCAACCTCTACTCCACACAGACCATGGTGTCCCCCTCAGCCCTCGATGCCATCAAGTGCATGCCGGTAATGGAAGAACTTGACGCAGAGCCAACAGTGGACGAACTCAGCAAGGTCATTGATAGCCTGGCATCAGGCAAGGCACCTGGCAACAACGGAATTCCCCCAGACCTCATCAAGTACTGCAAGACTTCTCTTCTGCACCCTTTCCACGCAGTCCTCTGTCAGTGTTGGAATGAGGGAGCTGTACCACAGGACATGAGGGACGCCAAGATCATCACCCTGTATAAAAATCAAGGGCAAAAGGAGCGACTGCAACAACTACAGAAGTATCTCACTCCTCAGCATTGTTGGCAAAGTCTACGCTCGGATCCTCCTAATCCGCCTGCAGAAACTGGCTGAACGCGTCTACCCTGAATCACAGTGTGATTTTCGTGCAGAGAGATCCACGGTAGACATGGCCTTTTCCCTTCGCCAAATCCAGGAGAAGTGCAGAGAGCAGCGGATGCCCCTGTATGTGGCATTCATTGACCTCACCAAGGCCTTTGACCTAGTCAGCAGAGATGGCCTTTTCAGGGCTCTCCGAAAAATCGGCTGCCCCCCCCCCCCCCCCAAACTGCTCAGCTTAATTGAGTCCTTCCACTCCAACATGAAAGGGATGGTGCAGTTCAACGGAAACCCTTCGACGTACGCAGCGGTGTGAAACAAGGCTGCGTCCCGGGCCCAACCTCTTTGGAATCTTCTTCACTCTCCTCCTGAGGCATGCGTTCAGCACAGCGCAAGAAGGGATCCACCTGTGGACCAGATCAGATGGCAGGCTCTTCGGCCTCGCCCGCCTTAGAGCAAGGACAAAGGTCCGTGAAGCCCTCATCAGAGACATGCTATTTGCCGACGATGCCGCAGTTGTGACCCATACTCAGCGGGACTTGCAGTCACTAATGGACCGCTTCTCCCAGGCCTGCAAAGATTTTGGTCTGACCATCAGTCTTAAGAAGACAAACGTCCTGGGTCAAGGCACGCCATCTCCACCAGCCATCACCATTGATGACTACGAGCTTGAAGCCATCATCAATTCACATATCTTGGGTCCACCATAACCGATAACCTCTCCCTTGACACAGAGATCGACAAGAGGATCGGGAAGGCAGCCACAAACACTAGCCCGCCTCACACAAAGGGTGTGGACAAATCCCAAGCTGACCACGAAAACAAAGATGGCTGTAACAACGCCTGTGTCCTCAGCACCTTGCTGTATGGCAGCGAGGCGTGGACCACGCATGCTCATCAGGAGAAAAGGCTCAATACCTTCCACCTGAGAAGCCTACGGCGCATACTCGGCATTTCCTGGCAAGACAAGGTGACCAACACCGAAGTCCTGACCCGCGCTGGCCTCCAACCATGCATAGCATGCTGAGACAGCGTCGGCTGCGCTGGTTGGGCCACGTTCGCCGCATGGAAGATGGTCGCATCCCAAAAGACATCCTTTATGGTAAGCTTGCCACAGGGCAGAGAAACATTGGCCGCCCACAGCTGAGATACAAAGACGTTTGTAAACGTGACATGAAGGCGCTGAAGATCAACACTGAGTCCTGGGAGGACCTCGCAGACGACCGCAACAGCTGGAGAACCACTCTCAAGAAACAGCTGCGGATTGGTGAGGACAAACTGTCAGCTGTTGCAGCAGAAAAGCAAGTTCGCAGAAAAGGGATGACAGCCAACAGACCAGCATTAGCATACACATGCGACCGCTGCGACAGAGACTGCCTCTCTCGCATTGGTCTCTACAGTCACAAGCGACGATGTTTGGACCAAGCAGACAGCCAACTAGACATTAGAACGGATGTACTTTGTCCATGGTCAGCCATGACCGAGGGAGGCCTACAATCACGAAGCATAAAAATAAAACCTTATTCAACTCTACTGACCTCTCTATAATAGTTCTTATGATGTATATGGTATCAATAGTTCCTTTCCCTTCGAAATATCCATAGTATGCTTGTGCATGTCTCTGTTGATTCTTTTCTTTGTCTTCATCATGATTATTATTAGTAGGATTTATGGAACATGACTCATCAAACTGATTGTATGATAGGGTTTGCATTCTATAGTCTGTTTATTTTGGAAGTACATTGAAAATTGATTTTGACATATCTTTGGGGATTTTTCCAGTGTCCTAAATTTCATTGAGAAGGATTCTTATTTCTTTAAAGACCGAAATTTTCTAGGGCCTCTATCATTTCTGTTGTAATGTTGTCTGGTCTTTGGGGATTTCCTGGTTTCATCTTTTTCATTAAGCTTTCATTATGGGTGGTCCTTTAATGTTTTTTTCCTATAATGTGTTCATCCTTTCTGTCATAGCTAAAAATGTGTTTAATGTACTCTCCCCATCTCACTAAATGTCTGTCTTTTTCCATGATAACCGTAGTAACGTTCGATTTTAAGCATCTAGTTGATGTGCATGTCTTTTTCCTGTGGGCAATTTCTTCAATTTAAATTAAGATGTACATACTTTGACGATCTGTTTTGTGTCAGTCTTCTGTTCTTTTGCAGTTTGTTTCAAGCTAAGCTTCCTTAGCTTCATTTCACTTATTTCTGATTTCCCTGTTTATCCTCTTGTATTCTTTCTTTTCCTTCGTTCTTCCCTCAATCCTATGATTTCTTTTGTCATCAAGTTCTTTTTTGCTTTTCTTTCAACTCGAGAGCTTTCTTCACAAGCTTCTTTCACCGAGTTTCTTAACTTTGTCTATTGTTCCTCACTGTCACCAATGTCCACCAGAGCACTTAATTTATTTTGAACGTGTACGTTAAATTTTTCATGGGTCGCTTCATCTGTGTTTAACAGTCCATGACTTAGTTTGGTGTTTTAGTTTGGTGTTTTCGGTCAGTTTTCTTTTCTCTACTTTTAGCCTAAATCTTTCCATAACAGGATTGTGGTCACCATTGCAGTCTGCGCCTGGTAGCGTTTTTGCTGTCAGCAAAGAATTTCTAACTCTTCTATTTATCAGGATCTAATCGATTTGATTTTTAGTATTATCTCCTGGACTCATCCATGTCCATTTTCTTCTCTTAGGCTGCTCGAACCAAGTATTTCCTACTATGCACTCATTCATCTGTGCCCATTCCACACGTTTCTCTCCTCTTTCATTTTCTGTGCCAAGGCCAGGAGGTCCGTCTATGTCCTCCACCCTCTCCTGTCCCGCTTAAGCTCTAAAATCTCCCATTGTTACTGTGATGACCTGTGATTTGCATTGATCCTTGGTCCTCTCTAATATTTCATAGAAGTTGTCAATGTCTTCTTGAGTACTTGTGGAAGTTTGTGAATATACTTGGATAATGTTGATATCAATTTGCTTGCCCTCAAACTGAACTAGCAAAACTCGGTCTGACAGCCCAGTATCCCTTGACTGATTTTGAGTAGTCCTTTTCTATCATGATGACTATTCCTCTTTCATGTGTGTTTTCACCAGAATATATTATTGTATACTTGCCTGATGTTATCATGCCTGCCACCTTCCATCTCACTTCTGCTAGTCCTAAAATATTGACGTTAATCGTTTTCCATTTCCATCTTTACATTTTCCAATTCTCCCCTTTGCAGCAACATCCTGATATTCCATGTTGTAATTTTAATGTTATTTATTTTTATCGCAGTAGCTTGCTGATGGTCGGTGTCAGCAGTGCAACATGACGGTCTCTACCAGACGAAGGTGTCCACAGGAGCTCCTATTTACGTTGTTATCTTCCTTTTTCGTGCTTTGGCTGGCCATGGTCAACTTGGTGTTTTCCCGTTGCCTTCCATCGGTTTTTGTGTGGACAATCCACCAGCCTTTGACGACAAGCCACAAGGCAGTGAAGGTGATTTTCTATCAGGGTTTGGGGTGGAGGTGTGGTTTGTGGGCACCAGGGCATGTCAATATGCCAGTGGGCCTGCATGCCGCACGTCTGGGGGCCAGACCTCCTCCGAGTATTGTTGCGAAAGGCAACAGACTCCAAAACAGAAAATCATGAATGGGACAGGCAGAAAAATCCATTCAGCACGTGTGTCCACTGACATAATTCAAAGGAACAAAGGAATGGGAAAAACATCCAAACCATTTCAAAATCTGTACAAAACAATCAGACCTAAAATTTAGTGAGACATTGTCGTGAATGGCCAGAAGGGAAAGCAAATGCACAAATGTAACTACACATGGAACAACTAAGTTGCAATCCTGAAGACGTAATCATGCAAACACACAGATGGCTCTGTCATCAATAACAAATCTGGATGGGGCTTCAGTGTCAAACAGAATGGAAACATCATACATGAAGAAAATGCTACATATGATATCACAACCTCCAGTCTAAAATGAAAACTGAGAAAGTCACGCATGCACTACAATGGCTAACCTCACTGGATGATGAAATGAAAGAAAATCGAGCCTTCATCCTGACTGACCTGATGAATCTACTTCAAAATGTGCAAAATGGAGTCGGAACCCTGGAATGGCACAAAGCAATGAGCATTATCTACCAACAAAATCTCACTCGGATCTACTGCCTAGGACACTCCGGCGTAAAGGAAAATGAACATACCTACAGACTTGCAGGCAATGCCACTACAACAACAAAAAAGTCTCCATCTTGGAAAGTCTGAGATCTTTGGTCGCTTCGTGAACGAAATGTGAATCATCACACCACTGAACGTCTTACCCAAGAAGGAATAGATACATGTAGAGAAAATGGCCAAACATCTACCATGACGGGGGGAAAAAACAAGAGCTATTATTTATCAGACTAACATTGATACCATCTCAAAAGTAACATTGCGCAAACTGTTACAGCGGGGAATGGAAAGCATTTTGGGCTTTTCTTGAAACAAAAGTAAAGGAAAACGGAGAAAGGAGAAATGACAAATGGAGAACAGGTTAGTTTGTCACACTGTGTGTGTGTGTGTGTGTGTGTTTGTGGTCCGTTGGTTGATTGTTTGTGTTGTACTATGTCTATAAGTTTGTCATATTATTTGTCAACCTTTTGTTGTTTCAGATTCTTCTGCGTCAGTGTTGGTTGGTGTATATGTCAGCACGTATATACGTGTGTTTCATTTTATGTTGTTGTTGTTGTTGTTGATGCTGTTATTGTTGTTGTAATTGTCATTGTTGTTATCGGCCATCATGCTGTGTATATTTGAGTGTGTTTATATATGAAATATGACTGTATGTGTGTGTGTGTTTTGTGTGTGCACGTGTGTTGTTGTGTGCGTGTGTGTGTGTGTGTGTGTGTGTGTGTGTGTGTGTGTGTGTGTGTGTGTGTGTGTGTGTGTGTGGTGTGTGTGTGTGTGTGTTGTGTGGCATTTACTGTTATTTGTTATTTCTCATTTCTTATTTGTTTATTTATCTACACAGTCGTTATTCATGTATTTATTTATTCATTTATTTATTTATTTATCTATTTTATCTTTTCTTTCCACGGAACTGGACGACAGACTGGCTAGGATTACGACTCAGGAAATGTTGCTTTGATCTTGTTGATAGGCAGCGGAGGCTTTGTGCACTGACTGGGATGGGGGTGGGGGGGGTGGAGGTGGAGCTTTCTGTGATGTTAGGTTTATGTTGAGTGGTTAAGTGTGTTTTGTTTCAGACCTTTAAGTGTGTATTTATTCTATCTGTCCTTTTCTTTGAAGATAAGATAAACAGATACACAAAGTTAGTTACATGTTGGACTGATGGAATACTAGTATAAGATAAAAATGTAGGCTAGGTAAAATAATGGCAAGGTAGGACCTCAGGACCTGGCCAACTCACGGGTTTATGTGCAGGTTTAAAGGTGTGTGCCACGATCACCATCACATGGCACCTGTGACGTTAGTGCATATGGAATTCATTCTGAGTGCAGAGGCGTCATCTTGAGAAACTGAAACTGACCTTTGGGGCAATATCCTATGTGTCCTGGACTGACAATAACTCGTGTTTTGTCTTTCAAAGTGAATCTGTGGTTTTTCCTCTCTCGAATCTCTTTTCAAAGGTGGCCAATAATTTAAAAACCCAAGGCTAGATTTAAGTTACTTAGAATTTCTATTTTTTTAAATTATAACTCACTTTTTTGTTGGATTATATACTTATAGTGTCAGGTCAGACAAATAGGTCTGCTACTGGCAAGCTGTAGCCCAGTACTACCTGTCACAGCAGGAGACTTGGAGAGGGGATTGGCGCCACCAAGGATTAACCTAAGCCCACAGAAAAGATATGAGAGACACTATAGCCAACAACATACCGGATCGGTCGGGGCCCGGGTTACAAACGACCGCGCTTACCACTGACAAGCACCAGGGTGGAAGTGAAAAGTCAGCTACTGGGGCAAAGACATCATTCAAACTGCCAACGGAAAAAGCTACCATTGGAACCTGGAATGTCCGTACACTCCATCAGTGCGGCAAACTAAAAGAACTAGAACACGAGCTGAGACGCTACCAATGGGACATTGTGGGTATATCAGAAGTAAGATGGACAGGCTTCGGAGAAGCAATCACAGAGGAAGGACACAAGATGTGGTACAGTGGCGAAGAGTCACTACATGAAAATGGCGTAGCTTTCATCGTACGCAAAGAAGTCATTGGATGCATCATGAGCTGCACGCCTGTCAACAGCAGAATCATCAGCATTCGGGTGTCAGCCAAACCAAAGAACATCACCATCATACAAGTGTATGCTCCAACTACCAGCCACGAAGACCAGGTGGTTGAAGAATTCTATGAGAAAATAGAAGACACCATCGGAAAAGCCCCCAGGAAAGACATCATCATAGTTCAGGGGGACTTCAACGCCAAAGTCGGCCCAGATGCCTACAAAAACTGGGCTGGAACAGTGGGTCAATTTGGCACAGGGGAAACTAATGACAGGGGACTTCGCCTTCTGGAGTTTGCCTGCACCCAACGGCTCACCATTGCCAACACCCTCTACCCCCACAAACTGTCAAGAAGAACAACCTGGCATGCGCCGAACGGAAAGACTCACAACCAGATCGACTTTGTCCTCACACCGCGGCGCTTCAAATCAAGCATTAATAAACCAAAGACGAGGACATACCCTGGAGCTGATATAGGCAGCGACCACGACCTCGTGCTGCTCACAATGAAGATCAAATTGAAAAAGAAGTACCAAGCTGCGCAGCCACGCATCAAGTTTGACCTGGAAAAGCTAAAAGATCCAGAGATAGAAGAGGCATTCCAGGCACAGCTCGGGGGGCGGTTCGCGGCACTCAACTTCCTGGACAGCGACATCAACGACCTCACAAACAACTTTGGTGAGGCAGTCCGCGAAACAGCAGAGGAGGTACTGGGGCGACAGAGGAAGAAACACCAAGCATGGATCTCAAATGACATCCTTGACCTCTGCGACAACAGAAGATCACTGAAGAGAGACGAAAAACTCCAGCCCTGAAGAAGCCGCACAGTATCGTAAAACCAACAACCTTGTAAAGAAGAAAATGATTGAAGCCAAAGAACAATGGATCAACAACCAGTGTGAGAACATCGAGAAAGGCATGAAAAAAGGAAACAGCAAACATGCCTTCACCACACTGAAAAACCTTACCAAGACGCAGCAAAACAGATCGTCAGTCATCGAGGATACCTCAGGCGAGCTGCTGACAGAAAGCTCCGCTGTTCTGAACAGATGGACGCAGTACTGCCAAGAACTATACAACTTCCCAATACAGCCAGATGACAGTTTGTTTCAGGGGGACTCAGCACCATTGAGGGAATCCTCACCGCTACCAGTGATGAGAGAAGAAGTGGAAGAAGCCATCCGCAGCCTACCAGCAGGGAAATCACCTGGAGCAGACAATATCCCAGCAGAGCTGCTCAAACATGGAGGGAATGATTTGGTCACTCGTGTAACATCGATTTGTCAGAAGATCTGGGAGACAAAACAGTGGCCCACAGAATGGACTCAATCACTCATCATCCCCCTGCCCAAAAAGGGAAATATGCGCCAATGCCAGAACTACAGAACAATAAGTCTCATTAGCCACACCAGCAAGATCATGCTCAGAGTCATATTGAATCGACTGAAGAAAGAAGCGGAAGAACACCTTGCGGAAGAACAAGCTGGATTTAGGGCGGGCAGAAGCACAGTAGAACAGATCTTCACCTGCCGGATAATGATGGAGAAACATCTGCAGCATCAGAGAGACCTGTTCCACAACTTCATAGACTTTAAAAAAGCATTCGACAGGGTGTGGCATAAGGGTTTGTGGCAGGTGCTAAGAAAGTTTGGCATAGAGGAAGGTCTCGTCCAAACCATCCAGGCGCTGTATAACACTGCCAGCAGCGCAGTTCTCCTCAACAACCAGATAGGGGACTACTTCAAGACCACAGTTGGAGTCCGTCAAGGCTGCCTACTCTCTCCCGTGCTGTTCAATCTCTTCCTGGAGAACATCATGCGTGAAGCCCTCCATGACTTCCACTCCACTGTCTCCATCGGAGGAAGAACCATCAACAACCTGAGGTTCGCAGATGACATCGACCTGATGGGAGGCAGCAACGAAGAAC
>JAPXFY010005537.1:0-10000 GCA_030674185.1 Monoplex corrugatus
ACATACATACAACATACATACATACAACATAAATACACACACATACATGCAAACATACATACATACAATCATACATACATACATATACATATACATATACATATCACATGCATACATACTATACATACATACATACATACATACATACATACATACATACGTACATGCATACGTACATACAAACAAACATACAGACAGACAGACATCCATCCATCCATCCATCCATCCATCCATCATCCACCCATCCGTCCGGCCGTCTGTCCGTCCGTCCGTCGCCGTCCATAAATTCATCATCGATCCATCCATACATGCATGCATCCATCCATCCATCCATCCAGTCAGCCAGACAGACAGCCAGCCAGCCAGCCAGCCAGCCAACCGCCAGCCAGCCATACACACACATACATCATACATACATACATATTGTATACATGCAAAAATATCATCCATACATCCATACATCCATCATCCATACATCCATCATCCATCCATACATCCATACATACATACATCATCATCCATCATCCATCATCCATCCATCCATCCATCATACATACATACATACATACATACATACATACATACATACATACATCCATACACCATACATACATACATCCATACATCATCCATACATACATACATACATACATGAATACATCATACATCCATACATACATACATATTACATACATACATCACATACATCCATACATCCATACATCCATACATCTACCATCCATCATCATCCATCCATACATACATACATACTTCATCATACTACTACATACATACATACATACATACATATATCCATATATACATCTTCCATACATCCATACATCCATCATCATCATCCATCCATCATACATACATACATACATACATCATACATCATACATACATTCATACATATCATACATCACATACATACATACATACATACATACCATACTCATACATCCATCACATACCATCATCATACTATATACTACATACATACATACATACATATATACATTACTATACATACATAATATATACATGCATCCATACATACATGCATCGATACATACATACATAATACATACATACATACATACATTGATACATGCATACATACATGTATACATGCAAAAAAACATCCATGCATCCATACATCCATACATCTATACATCCATCCATCATCCATACATTATACATACCATACATCCATACAACATCATAATCCATACATACCATACATCCATACATCCATCACCATACACATACATACATACATACATACTACATATATCCATACATACATGCATACATACATACATACATACACACATACATACACACATACATCATACATCCATACATCCATACATCCATACATCCATACATCCATCCATACATACATACATACATACATACATACCTACATACATACATACATACATTCATACATGAATCCATACATCCATACATCCATACATACATACATCCATACACACATACATACATATATACATACATCCATACATCCATACATCATACATCCATGCATACATACATACATCATACATCCATACATCCATACATCCATACATAGTACATACATACATACATATCATACATACATACATAACATACATACATACATACATACATACATACATACATACATACATACATACATGTATACATGCAAAAATACATCCATACATCCATATATCCATATATACATACATACATCCATACATCAATCCATACATACATACATACATACATACATGCACCATACATACATACATACACACACATGCATACATACATACATACATACATACATACATACATACATACATACATACATACATACATACATACATACATACATACATACATACATACATACATACATACATACATACATATACATATGTAACAGACTGATCGGGGAGCATAACAGAAAACCTACACCGGATGCCGGTATTTTGGATACAACGCACTTGCATGCAGTGAACTGTGCACGAGATATTCGTTCTGCACAGTGTCACTTCGGAACAGTATGCTTGGACTTGCAATAAGTTGTCAGTCTGCTTTTAGTTGCCAACCGGTGCAGACAGAGAGAGACAGAGGCAGAGCAACAGCTTAATTTGTTTGATACTTGGATTCAAATGACAAGATGGCTGACAATGGGTTTGGTGGCCTGGACCCTCCCTCCCTCCTGTGGACGTGCTCGGGCTGACGGAAGTCGGTCGTAGTGAGGGGACTGTCGTCGCCGTCGCTGCTGTTGCCGTCGCCGTCGCCGTCTCGTCGTTGTCTCCGCCATCGTTATTTCTTTTGAAATGAGTATTCAATGTCGTCCTTGTGTCAAAGTCCCCTCATAGTCGGTAATGTCCATGATGGATGAATGAAGGAAATGAATGTTTGTGTGATTTGTATGAGTGTGTGAAGCGAGGAAGTAATGTTTTCATTATTCAATATTATCCTTTTGTATGTTAAAAATAAACTTGTTTTTGTGTTGTAATTCTTTGTCACTGGTTTCATTCAAGGTTGGAAGGAGTTAGTAAAGTGTGCACTGTGTGAAACATAATGTGAGTTATTTTCTTACAGTGGACCTTAAAAGAACCATTGAACTCTGTAACCCGTTCAGTACATTTGGCGAGCCTGCCAGTGCACTTTAATTTTTTTTTGAAAGGGTACTACTTCCAGCCTTGTGATTAAGGGAATTCTTTCAATTAAACGTATATTCAGTAATTAGTTTTCCTGAAATTCCCTGGCCTATTTATTGTGATTTATTGTTCAATACTTTTGAAAGTATTTATCTTCGGAGAATTCTTTTTTTTTTAAACTGTTGCAGTTTCTTTTTCGTTGCATTATTACGTTTTATGCTATTCTAGAATTTTCTTTTTGAGACTTGGTATTCGTAAATCATGGGTGACGAACAGAAAGAGGAAAGCCTGTCAGATGTGGCTGAAGGTTTCGGTGAGAAGTCATCAGAACAAGAGATTACATCTCAGGCTACTAAAGGAAACGTACGAAGATTGGCAGCTGAGCTTAGAATAGAAGGGGAAGAGTTGGGTTTGTAAGGGTTTTATTACTTACATTCAGGATGGTTTGCGAGAACACCGGAAACAGGAGAGAGAACTCGCTCAATTAAAGGAATTAGAGCAGAGAAAGCAAGACAAGGAAATAGAATTAGAGCAGAGAAAGCAAGACAAGGAAATAGAATTAGAGCAAAGAAAGCAAGACAAGGAAATAGAATTAGAGCAGAGAAAGCAAGACAAGGAAATAGAATTAGAACAGAGAAAGCAAGACAAGGAAATAGAATTAGAACAGAGAAAGCAAGACAAGGAAATAGAATTAGAACAGAGAAAGCAAGACAAGGAAATAGAATTAGAACAGAGAAAGCAAGACAAGGAAATAGAATTAGAACAGAGAAAGCAAGACAAGGAAATAGAATTAGAACAGAGAAAGCAAGACAAGGAAATAGAATTAGAACAGAGAAAGCAAGACAAGGAAATAGAATTAGAACAGAGAAAGCAAGACAAGGAAATAGAATTAGAGCAAAGAAAGCAAGACAAGGAAATAGAATTAGAACAGAGAAAGCAAGACAAGGAAATAGAATTAGAACAGAGAAAGCAAGACAAGGAAATAGAATTAGAACAGAGAAAGCAAGACAAGGAAATAGAATTAGAACAGAGAAAGCAAGACAAGGAAATAGAATTAGAACAGAGAAAGCAAGACAAGGAAATAGAATTAGAGCAGAGAAAGCAAGACAAGGAAATAGAATTAGAGCAGAGAAAGCAAGACAAGGAAATAGAATTAGAGCAGAGAAAGCAAGACAAGGAAATAGAATTAGAACAGAGAAAGCAAGACAAGGAAATAGAATTAGAACAGAGAAAGCAAGACAAGGAAATAGAATTAGAGCAGAGAAAGCAAGACAAGGAAATAGAATTAGAACAGAGAAAACAAGACAAGGAAATAGAATTAGAACAGAGAAAGCAAGACAAGGAAATAGAATTAGAACAGAGAAAGCAAGACAAGGAAATAGAATTAGAACAGAGAAAGCAAGACAAGGAAATAGAATTAGAACAGAGAAAGCAAGACAAGGAAATAGAATTAGAGCAGAGAAAGCAAGACAAGGAAATAGAATTAGAGCAGAGAAAGCAAGACAAGGAAATAGAATTAGAGCAAAGAAGACAAGACAGGGAACTAGCTCGTCTGAAAGAAATTGAACAAGAAAAGCTGCAGATTGAAAGAGAGAAGCTGGATCAGGCAAAAGAGATTGAAAATGCAAAGTTGGAACTCGAAAAAGCTAAGCTAGAGCAGGAAAAAGAACTCAAAACTATCGAGCTGGAACAAAAAGGAAAGCACAAGTCAGAAGAGAGAGCTACAATAGGCAAGCCAAAACTCCCATATTTTGATGAAAAGCATGATGAGATTGACAGCTAGGCGCATGATTCTTGGGGTTCCATCTTACCTTCTCTCTTACGTGGTAAAGCCCTGACATATTACCATGAACTTTCGGCAGAAGAGGCAAATTCGTATGATGTCTTATCAGCTCATTTGTTGAAAAGATTTCGTTGTACTGCTGAAGGCTTCAGAAGTCAGTTCAGATCAGCTACACCAGAGAGTGGTGAAAACATGCCTACATTTTTGTCACGGATGAAAAGATTTTTCTGTCAATGGATTGAAAGTAGGTAAGAGCTTTGATAAGCTATGTGATTTAATCCTCAAGGAACAATTTTTGGCGTCATGTGCGAGCAATCTGGCTGCATTTCTCAAGGAGAGTAAGCTTGACACAGTTGAAGACATGGTTGATGCTGCTGAACGTTTCCGAGAGGCTCACCCTAATCAAACTCTAGCAACAAAAAGCAAATCTGATTTGTTTCTGGCCAATGTAGGGTTTGACATGACCAATCGGGGACACATCCAGTTTTCACCCAAACAGAATTTTGCCTATGATCAGAGAGGGAGAAGTAGTTCTTTTGGTCCAAGAAGGTTCCGAGGAGGCAGAGGTCGTGGAGGCTTCGTGCAAGGACAGAACAGCTCATTTGTTGGGGACAATCAACTGTCAGGGGCCCACTACGGTCAAGCTACATCCTCTCAGCAACACAGTGCTAGACAAGGTGCTCAGTCACAGAGCAGTTCCAAGGGTTCTGGTTGTAGGTGTTGGTGGTGCGGCAAGGAGGGACATGTGCTTATGAAATGTCCTGAGAAGAACCAACAGGGCAAGTCAACTCAGTCCAGTGCAGTTGGAGTCCCATTGAGTGGCGAGACAGTGGGTCTGAAACAAGGCAATGAAGATGCTTCGAAGTCAGTGATGGTGAATGTCGGTTTTTCAGGTGAGGATGATTTGCCTCATTCGATTCAAACTTGTCAGGGCTCTGTTAATGGTAAACCTGTGACTGTGATGCTAGACTCTGGTTGTTCCACTGTCGGTGTGCGGAAGAACTTGGTGTTAGATGATCAGTTCGTGCCCAGGGTTCAGAAATGTGTACAGTTCAATGGTGATATTGTAGAGTTGCCACTTGCGCTGGTCTGCCTCGACACACCATACTTTTCAGGTTCTGTGGAAGCTTGCGTTATTGAGAATCCTATCTGTGATGTAATACTTGGCAAAATTCTGGGTTCAACTTTCCATTGTACCCAGATAACTGGTGCTGTTCAAACTCGAGCCCAGAAATTGAATGAACAACGTCCATTTCGGCCTTTGCTTACAGCTAAAGCACCAGCTCTGGATGTGAATGCAGAAAAATTGCAAGAAATGCAAGCAACTGACTAAACTTTGGGAAATCTTTTTGCAAAAATTGGTGTTGGAAAAACTGAAGATTCTGCAGGCAATTTGATTTCTTTTGTGAACAGAGACCAACTGTTGTATCGTGTCTTTACTTCCAAGAAAGATGGGTCAGTAACATGGCAGTTGGTGGTACCTAAGTGTCTGAGAGATTCAGTTCTGATTGCAGCCCATGATGGTTTGTTTGGAGGCCATATGGCAGCGGCCAGTACATTCAAACGTGTTTTCTCCATATTTTTTCTGGCCTGGGATCAGAAAGGACATCAAGAGTTACTGTCGTTCATGTGAGATTTGCCAGAAAACTTTCCCAAAGGGCAGACTTGCGCCTGTGCCTCTGCAACCAGTTCCTGTCATTGACATTCCTTTTTCAAGAGTGGTGATCGATCTAATAGGTCCAATCACCCCAAAGTCTGGCAGGGGTCATCGCTTTGTTTTGACCTGTGTGGATGTAACTACCAGATATCCTGAAGCAATTGCTTTGAAATCATAACCACTGAAGAAGTGGCAGAGGCTCTTCTGCAAATCTTTTCAAGGGTAGGCATCCCAGACGAGATTTTATCAGATCAAGGATCCCAGTTTACGTCAGATGTGATGAGGCAGCTTATGAAACTTCTATCAGTGTCACAACTGCATAGTTCTCCATATCATCCTCAGACCAACGGTGTTGTTGAACGATTTAATGGAACACTTAAGACTATGCTCAAGCGTTTGATGACTGACAAACCAAGGGATTGGGACAGATACTTGCCAGCAGCATTGTTTGCTTATCGCGAGATTCCGCAGGAAGCAACAGGTTTCGCCCCCTTTGAGCTTCTATATGGCAGAATACCCAAGGGTCCTTCACAGTTGTTGTATCAGGCATGGACAGGGTCACCACAAGACAGTGAAGCGCAGTCAACAGCTCAGTATGTGCAGGATCTCAGAGATACTCTCCAGGACATGGTTCAGCGTGCACAAAATGCTGCACAAGATGATTCCCGCAGAAACCGCCAGTAAGTTCGAGGAAAGCTGTGGTTCGTAGTCTTGAACCAGGAAAGAAAGTATTGGTACTGCTTCCTTCACAACACAACAAGATGCTATTGAAATGGCAAGGTCCTGAAGAAAGTAGGAGTTTGTGATTATTTAATTGAAGCTGCTCCAGGTCTGCACAAACTGTATCATATTAACCTGCTACCGGAATACTGTGAAAGAGACGAAGCTTCAGTTAAATCAGTGGCGTCCATAGGCATTGTCGCAGGAGATTGTGCTCTTGAAGATGCAGACATTAACAAAGTCCAGTTTCAGCCAGTCCCAACCACAAAGACAGAGTCAGTTCATGATGTTGTCATTTGTCAAGAATTGTCACCAGCAGAAAAGCAAGATCTTCAAGCAATTCTTCAAAAGCATGAACGTATATTGACAGACCTACCTGGGTTTGTTGATTTTCAAAACCATTCAGTTCACTTGAACACGGACAAAGTGGTGAATGTGAAACCATATCCGCTACCATTTCAGTCTGAAGAAGTGATTGCAAAGGAAGTCAAGAAAATGCTTGAAATGAGAGTGATAGAACCTTCAGAATCACCCTATTCGTCGCCAGTGGTTCTGGTAAAGAAAAAGGATGGCTCTACGAGGTTCTGTATAGACTTTAGAGAACTGAACAAAGTCACGCAGTTTGATGCCGAAACAATAACAGACACAGAATCATTGTTCGCTTCTCTAAAGAGCAAAAAGTTCTTCACCAAAGTGGATTTAGCTAAAGGCTACTGGCAAATACCAATGGCTCCAGAGGACAGACAGAAAACTGCATTTAGAACACCACAAGGACTGTTCCAGTTTGTCCGAATGCCTTTTGGTATGAGCACTGCTCCAAGTTCGTTTGCACGAATGATGAGGAAGTTACGTCTGGAAAGATATGAGTCAGTCACATTTTTCGACGACATTCTTGTGGCTACGGAAACTTGGTCAGACCATCTCAAGGCAGTGGATGGACTTCTGACAGAGCTTGGCTCCCATGGGTTAACAGTCAGACCGAGCAAAATGGAAGCTGGGTTCACAGAGATTGAGTTTCTTGGTCACCGTGTTGGAGGAGGTGAAATGACACCAACAATAGGAAAGGTGTCACAGATACTTCATCTGGCTGTTCCTACTACAAAGAAGCAGGTCCGTTCTTTCATCGGTATGGTTGGATTCTATCGAAGGTACATACCACACTACGCTTCGGTTATTGCTCCTTTGACAGAACTGACGAAGAAAAACCAGCCTACAAAGGTGGAGTGGTCAGAAGAATGTCAAGAAGCATTTGAAAAGGTTAAGTCTGTTCTATCTGCTGAACCCGTCGTGGTACTGCCCAATTTCCAAAGACCCTTCACGGTTCGATCAGATGCATCTTCCACAGGGATTGGTGCTGTACTGATCCAACATGATGAGATGGGACAACCACACCCAGTTCTGTTTGCAAGCAGGAAGTTGTTGGATCGTGAGAAGAGATATTCAACGGTTGAACGTGAGTGTTTGGGTTTGGTCTGGGCAGTGGACAAGTTTTACAGATACCTGTTTGGAAGGCATTTCTTCATTGAGACAGATCATAAACCTCTCACATATCTGCAGAGAGCAAATACAACTAATGGTCGTCTGATGAGATGGGCTCTGGCGCTGCAAGAATATGCATTCACAGTGATTCCAATCCCAGGAAATCGGAACCATGAGGCAGATGTTCTTTCACGTGAATTTTTGAAATTTTCACATTTTTGTTTTGTACATACATAAATGAGGTTATATTGGGAGATTGAACCTCATATTTATTGTAGGCGCAACAGATGAGGGATGTCTGTTCAGCAGCCATATAACAGATGATGGGTGTCTGTTGAATATTATATTACAGACAAATGTCATGTCTGTCTAGTATTTTGTGGTGGACAGGTGGGATGCCTGTTTATGAATCATGCTGCAAGCAATTGATGGAAGTGTGTTTTGCAGTTGTAGCGCAGTTAGATGGGATGACTTGCAGCTTGTTAATGGCACAACTGAGGGATGGTTTCGCAGCCTGGTAATGAAAAGAAACAATTGTTGTTAGCATGGGATTTGTGACATGTTTTCTGTATTGAAGGCATCACTATACTTTTTGAGGTGACCACTTAGGGTGATGAAGGGAATGATGTAATGTGCCTGTGCAGACACTTGTTGAAATGGAGGCTTGTAATGAAATGTATCTTCTCGGCAATGTATGCTGTATTACCTTTTGAACAACTTTGTTTCGCATGTAAGAAAAAACTTATTCATTATCTGGTTCATAAGTTTTTTTCCCCGAGGTATGGGGTAGTTGTAACAGACTGATCGGGGAGCATAACAGAAAACCTACACCGGATGCCGGTATTTTGGATACAACGCACTTGCATGCAGTGAACTGTGCACGAGATATTCGTTCTGCACAGTGTCACTTCGGAACAGTATGCTTGGGCTTGCAATAAGTTGTCAGTCTGCTTTTAGTTGCCAACCGGTGCAGACAGAGAGAGACAGAGGCAGAGCAACAGCTTAATTTGTTTGATACTTGGATTCAAATGACAAGATGGCTGACAATGGGTTTGGTGGCCTGGACCCTCCCTCCCTCCTGTGGACGTGCTCGGGCTGACGGAAGTCGGTCGTAGTGAGGGACTGTCGTCGCCATCGCTGCTGTTGCCGTCCCATCGCCGTCTCGTCGTTGTCTCCGCCATCGTTATTTCTTTTGAAATGAGTATTCAATGTCGTCCACGTCTGTTTCGTCCTTGTGTCAAAGTCCCCTCATAGTTGGTAATGTCCATGATGGATGAATGAAGGAAATGAATGTTTGTGTGATTTGTATGAGTGTGTGAAGCGAGGAAGTAATGTTTTCATTATTCAATATTATCCTTTTGTATGTTAAAAATAAACTTGTTTTTGTGTTGTATTTCTTTGTCACTGGTTTCATTCAAGGTTGGAAGGAGTTAGTAAAGTGTGCACTGTGTGAAACATAATGTGAGTTATTTTCTTACAGTGGAACTTAAAAGAACCATTGAACTCTGTAAACCCGTTCATTACAACATATACATATATATATATATATATATATATAATATATATATATATATATATATATATATATATATATATATATATGGGTCATTCTCCTGAAGACTGGTCAGTTGGTACCACTGCTTTTAAGAAGCCAATAGAAAATGTTTTTTGAAAAAATAATCCTACGATTTTGTT
>JAPXFY010005538.1:0-14751 GCA_030674185.1 Monoplex corrugatus
TTAATTTTTGTATTTGGTGTTTGTGATCCTGCATCCATGCTTGACAAAGCTCAGTTGGCCGAAAATGTGCACCTGTCTTGTCTTGTATTAAACACGTTCTCATTCTATTTTCATGTTTTTCTGGTTCCTTTGTAGTCTTCTTTGTAAGGCTGCCATTACCATCTGTCCTCTTTTCTCCTGGTCTGTCCTGCACGCTTACCACCCCAACACCATCACATACATCCTGCTCGTTCTTTCCAATTTTTAAGAGCTGTATAATTATAAAAACTGGTCTCTTCAAACTACGGTTGCTGAATTCAACTTAACCCTCTTCTCCTGTACCCTATCCTTACTTACTTACTTAGGCCTTGAGCCCCAGGAGGGGCATAGGCCATCCACAACCGCCCGCCATCGTCCACGATCCTGGGCTATTTGCTCAAGTTCTCGCCAGGAGTAGCCGGGTCTGCTTGGCGTCCGCCTTCAGTTCTCTTCTCCAGGTGTTTTTTGGTCGGCCTCTCTTTCTCTTCCCTTGAGGGTTCCAGGTCAGGGCCTGGCGGGTGATGTTGGTTGATGGTTTCCTCAGGGTGTGCCCTATCCATCGCCATCTCCTTCTTCTGATTTCTTCTTCCACTGGCACTTGGTTAGTTCTCTGCCAGAGGTCTGTGTTACTGATGGTAACTGGCCAGTGGATCTTCAGTATCTTGCGTAGGCACGAGTTTATGAATGTCTGGACTCTTCTAGTAGTGGTCTTAGTTGTTCTCCACGTTTCTGCTCCATACAAAAGAACTGATTTGATGTTTGAGTTGAACAGGCGGATTTTAGTGCGGGGTGTGATCATGTGGGATCGCCAGATGTTCTTGAGGGCCAAGAAGGATGCTCTTGCCTTTCCGATGCGGGTCTTCACGTCTGCATCTGTTCCTCCCTGCTGATTGACTACACTCCCAAGGTAAGTGAAGGTCTCGACCTCCTCCAGGTTGTTGTCTCCCAACTTCACTGCCTCTGTGCTGGAAGCATTGATTTTCAGAATTTTGGTCTTGTTGGGGTGGATGTGAAGGCCGACTTGGGACGCATGGGAGGCCAGGCTTGAAGTCTTGTTCTGCATCTGTTGCTGTTTGTGGGAGAGCAGAGCGAGGTCATCGGCAAAGTCCAAATCGTCCAACTGAGTCCATAGGGTCCACTGGATGCCATTCCTCTGTCCATCTGTTGTCCGTCTCATCACCCAATCGATGGCGAGGAGGAACAGGAATGGTGACAGCAGGCATCCTTGACGTACGCCGGTCCTTACATCAAAGCGACGCGTCAGCTGGCCTCTGTGAACGACCCGACATGCCATCCCTTCATATGACTAGGGATAGGGTAAGGAAGTCAAAGAGTTAAGTTTTGACTTTGCTAGTACTATGGTTGACAATACATGATGCCGGTGGACAGGGTGCGGGAGTCAAAGGGTTAAAATTATTGATTTGCTGCCTACCTACCACCTGTACGTTTGTTCGTGTATGAATGTATGTGATTGCCTGTGTTTTGCTCTCTGTCCGTGGGTGCGGTGTGTGTACGTGTGCTTACGTGTATGTGGATGTGTTGTGTGTGTGTGTGTGTGTGCGCGCGCGCGCACGCAAGCGCGAACGTGCGTGCGTTCGTGTGTACATAGTGTGTTGATGGTTTGTGCATATGTGTACACACGCACACACACATGAATATATAGCCTATATATGTATGTATATATATGTGTGTGTGCGTGTAAGCTGACAGAACAGTCAAGACGATGACAAGAGCCGATAAACGAGCATACACAAACAACCAACCAAATAATACATCCATCCGTCCACCCATTCACCATCAATCAATCAACCAATCAATCAATAAACCAATCGATCAGACGATAAATTAAATAAGCATGCAGGTAAACAAGAAACTAACCAACCAACTAACCAATCAATCAGACAATCAATCACACGACCAACTGATCGATCACTCAGTTATTCAGCAATCAATTAATTCATTGACGTATCAGTAATTAATGAACTCATACAAGTCCAGATTTTTTTGTTTTGTTTTGTTTGGGATGGGTGGTTTGTTTTTGTTTGTTTGTTCGTTCGTTCGTTTGTTTGTTTTTTGTAATAGATCAAATAGCTGATCGATAAGTCATTCAGAAAGCATTAATAAACTCAACCCAATACATTAGATCAAACCTACCAATCAATCAACAGGTCAAAGAAACCAAAACAATGAGTGCCAATACATCAATAGGTCAATCAATCAAGCTATCCATCACATGTAGAATTCGAGAGGAAAATTTGACTGTGTTGGTAGTACAAATGGATGAGTGGATGAACACATGAACACGTGAATACATGGGCAAACAAAAATACATGCGCAAATACTTGATTGATGGACTTATGAGCAAAAATCTGTTAAATGAACACGTCAACAAATGAGAGGCGAAAGACAGTTATACAGTGAACTGATAAACCGATCTATGAATCATCTCCTAAATGAAAAAGAAAAAGAAAAACAAACGAAAAGGCGAGCAGCTGAAAATGGGCGAAGGAAAGTAAGAACGCAGAAGAGAGAATGATACAAGTTACAATGCGCACAAACTCATAAACAAATGAGTGAATTAACAAACAAATGAACGAATAGAATATGTGGACAAAATGTGAAAGGATGAACCAACTGATAATTATTCAAAATAGAGAGTGGATGAATGGAAGAATGACCAACCAAATGAACCAACGATTGAATGAGCGATTTAATGGATAGACAAATGAGTGGATTAACGAATAAATGAATGAATGAATGAGGGGCTACACAACATATGTTCCTTAAAAAGTTCTCGCTTACCAGTCATGATAAATATGATACACAAAATATTATCTCGTGTAACCACAGTATTTCGGGGGGGAAAACGATTTAAAAGACCTAAATTCTCCGTGAGAGCTGGAAACAGTCTTATTCAAAGCATGACAAGGACAGAATATTACCGCCACCACTACCACCTCCCACCCTCTGCTTATCTTGTGGTTTCTCCTTTTTTCTTCTTTTTTTCTTTTGTTTATTTGTTTTTGTTTTTTACAAACATTTTGTACTTTTGTTTTGTTATAAATAATTAAATAAATCGAGATTATGTACACTCACCTATCTCAGTTAACACACTAAAATGGAAGACAAAATGAAAAGCGAATAAGGAAAAAAATCAAGTATTTCAAAAGTCAAATGTCAATGATATCAGTGAAAGAAAACATTGAAACATCGAAAATAAGACAGAGATTTTCGTACAAAATCTTATTAGGTCATTCCAATCTGGGAAGTTGCTTCCATTTCAGTGTCTATGTCTAGTCTCACCACTTTCCTATTTTAAACAAATTCCGGAATTTTACATTCAACGACCTTACGCCCCATAGTAGTCGAATGATCACTGGCCTTTTTCAAATGCTAACAAGTATTGTTGGTTAGGTCTTCCGCAGCATAAATGCCTGCTCTCTTCATCGAAATCTGTGAGTGTTGGGAATTCCACAAACACAAGAAGAAACTGTTGGTGTGTTTGTCAAATAGTGTGTCGGTTTTTGACAAAGAAAGCAGTTGGGTGTCACGTCCATTACATTCAAACGGATGTGGACATTGTTCATCACTTGGGAACGGACGTCCAAAATGGAAAACCCCGACAGATCCTGTTGCGCATCGTCAATCGGCGCATGAACGGTCAGCTTAGAAAATTGAAGGGAACAAGAATTTCGAGTAACAATTATACGAAAAAGGCCGGTGATCATTTGACAACTATGTCCGCAGGCACATTTTCAATGTTACAAAACATATAAGACAATATTCTAATCAATGATGGTTTTATTATGTACATCAATATTCAAGAACATGCCGTGAAGAAATTCTGTTTTCTACGGGGAGAATATTGGCATACAGTTGTTCCACTGAGCATTAAAAATGGACAAGTGAAAGATTTTCTTGGCATTATATTGTTCACATTTGAATCTCTGGTTTAGCCGTCTTTGGAAAGTATGTATATTCGGAACACGTTTGTCTACTTTGCATTTATAAATAAATGATTTTGCAAACATTGTTATAAAATCTAATACTCTATCCGTTTTTATATTTTAATCAACACCAAACAACACTAGGTTTCGTGTGATTTTGATGTTGAAGGTATTTTCGCATTTTGCGTAAAGTTCCAAAACTTAAGGAGACAGTAACAGTTCACAGAAAATGTTCAGCAGAGTCTCTTGCATTATTATAATAACGTTCCACAGAAAATGTTCAGCAGAGTCTCTTGCATTATTATAATAACGTTCCACAGAAAATGTTCAGCAGAGTCTCTTGCATTATTACACCATGTACAATTTGTAGCAATGTCTTCTTATTTCTTGCGGTTGTCTACCTGGTCAGGCCACGCTGACCTGACGATGAATCTGGCGGATTTTGTTCAATTCCTACCCGCTACCCTAGAACTTGGTGTGTACACCAAGCCTACTAAATTTGTTCTGTGCTTACTCCCTGGTTTTATGTTTGAGGTAGGATACACGCTGCATTTTTCTCAGTCAAAGGCATGGAATATCTTTTGGGAGTCAGTAAGCTGTATGCAAGTGTCACACCCATAGAATTGGATGAAAAAGTAAGCCGTGTCCAAGTTCCACACCCATAGACGAGGATGGAGACTTCTAGTGACTTATACAGTATGTACTTGGCAGTGACGCTGATGGTGGTCTGCTTCTTGATTCTGTTGAGTTGACCATTGTCGCCATTGCTGTTAAAACAATTGAATAATTATGCTTTTTTTAAGGATCATTGCACACAGGGATGTTACCTTTGTGCTCATCTTTTTCTTTCCGTCCCATTTTCTACGCCAACTTAACGGCCACAGAAGCTGGAACAGTTTTTACAATATGGTGATAATAATGTCGATGAGGATAATATCATGATGCTTATGGTGTTCCATCTAAGATTGAGACTGCGTGACAGGGCTGTTCTACGCTTACTATCATAATATATCCTAGTGTCAACCAGGCCCGAGAGATACAGACACAAGCTGTGCTGGTCAGAAGATTTGAGCAACACCCTCAATGACGCATCCGTGTAACTCGACTGTGTGGTCCCAGTCTTCCCAGTGAGCCCATAGCACACCCAAGTCTGGGTAGGAGCCGGTTACAGCCAAAACATCCGACAATTATTTTTGAAGGTACTGATGGGGAATCAAAGTAATGATGCTATATTTGCTGTGCTGTTACCATCTTCAGTCGAAACCAACACCTCACTGTTAGATTCATCAACAAAGCAGGGACGCGTGGAAGGGGTCCATCAGCGAAGAGAAATGCAAACTTTGACCAGGTCAACATGACATTAACAGCAGTGCACAGATATGAGTGGTCAGAAAATGAAGCAGGTGAACAGTTGGGTCATCTGACAGTCAGTTGTTGTCATGGGTGGAGAGGCAGCATGGTGATTACAGAGCCTAATCGGTGCCAGAAGTACGATTGAATAGGGTTCCCTAATTGATGACTACTTCATGGATGGGGAAGGTAAGGCAGCGGTGGAGAGATGGGCACCACATGACACAAGTTCAGATTTCTTATACCTCGTCCTCTACGACCTCTCAGACTATGGCAACACTGCAGATTGATGGTGGGTGAACTGAGACAGCCTTCTGTGTGACTATCATCGTGGAAAGATTCCGGAGATATAGTGAACCCAACATGTAAACAAAACATGATAACATCAGACCGCCACTCAATCACTGGACACAACAAAGGAAGGCGCAAGACAGAAAGACTTCAACAACGCTTGGCGACGAACAATGTAAACCTGAAACACACTCAGATTTACATGCTAATGGTTGTGGGTTCGAATCTCCGGGGTGCGCTGCATTAAAACTGGCCTTCCCACTGTCCCATCTTAACATCATTGTTGTTCGGGTGTGGTCAGTATACGATTATGAAATCCAAAAACAAGTGTGACTGTCAGAGTTCAAACAAACAGGAACCAGAAAAAAAAACACGAAAAAAGAATCAGAACGCATATTTAATACAACCAGACAAGACAGGCACAAATTTTCGGCCGACTGGCTTATATAAATATATAAATATATGTATATATATATATATATATATATATATATATATATATATATATGTATATATGTGTGTGTGTGTGTGTGTGTGTGCGTGTGTGTGTGTGTGTGTGTGTGTGTGTGTGTGTGTGTGTGTGCGCGCGTGTGTGTGTGTGTGTGTGTGTGTGTATGTATGTCTGTGTGTGTCTCTGTGTGTGTCTATGTGTGAGTGTGTATGTGTGTGTGTACGCGCGCGTGTATATATATGCTGGTGTGAGCCAACGATGATTTTTCGAATTATCACTGCAGTGTGTAATTTTCGCCAATAAATGGCATCATCAGGATCATATCAATATTCTGAAAGAAGAAACAAAACATCTTTTGTTAAGGAAACAGTAAAAAACATGAAATGGGGACAAGCATAAGCGGCAAAGGAAAACCCAGACTACAACTTAATGGTCAGTTCCCTACGCCTATACTCATCCTTTACGTTTATCCCCGGGTCGATATCTCTGATCCACAGTGCCTCCAGAGTCATGCGGTAATCTCGCCCCTTGTGGTTGAAGCCAAAATCTCAACTTCTTCTGACTCCATTGTAACCTTACATTGTGCGAGATTCTTTTTTTTTACATATAGATAGATAGATAGATAGATAGATAGATAGATAGATAATAGATAGATAGATAGATGGATAGATGGGTGGATAGATAGATGGATAGATGGATATATAGATGGATAAATAGATAGATAGATAGATAGATAGATCGACAGATAGATCGACAGATAGATCGACAGATAGATCGACAGATAGATAGACAGATAGATCGACAGATAGATCGACAGACAGACAGACGGACGGACGGATGGACGGACAGACGGATAGAGGGATGGATAGGTCGATAGATGGAAGGATGGATGGGTAGGTCGATGGATGGATGGATGAATAGGTCGATGGATGGATGGATGGATAGATGAATAGATAATTAGATAGATAGATGGATAGATAGATGGATACATGGATACATGGATACATGGATAGATGGGTAGATAGATGGATACATGGATAGATGGATAGAGAGACAGATAAATAGGTAGATAGAATAGATACAACACCACACACAACACACACACACACACACACACACACACAACACACACACACACACACACAACAACACACACACACACAACACAACACACACACACACACAACACACACACACACACACACACACATACACACACACACACAACACACACACACACACACACAACACATACACACACACACACTACACACACACAACACACATACACAACACACACACACACACACACACATACACACACACACACACCACACACACACACAACACACACACACACACATACACAACACACACACACACACAACACATACACAACAAAACACACACACACACACACACAACACACACACACACAACACACACACATGCAACACACACACACACACACACACACACACACACACACACACACACACACACACACACACACACACACACACACGCACATTTGTAAGCAGCTAAAGTTGTTTCACAACACGTTTATTCTCAACAACAGTAAAAATGTTTTAAAACATTCTTAATCTCAAAATGACAAATTTAAACGAGGCGATCAAGCCATGTTGATAATGAACTCTTTCAATGGTGAAAAAAACTAATTTTCAATTGTTTGAGAATTTACTTCGACTTGTTTCAAAAGCTGGGCTGGTCTCTGTCAGATGTACGTAGATGTTTACTGTTGTTGTTGTTGTTGTTGTTGTTGTTGTTGTTGTTGTTGTTGTTGTTGTTGTTGTTGTTCCGCACCGAATCAAATACATATTCAATCATCAACAATCAATAAATCCTAGAAACCCTAGGTGACCCATTTTTATGAGTATTCTCTATGACCCAGAACCGGGTCATATCCATTCAGTATAGTACATCTCGACTTCCTTGGTCAGTTGTGGCTTTGTTGAAAATACGGGACAAATTCGTCCATCCACAAAGAGCTGAGGGATCCTGATGAAATCGTTTGATGTGATTTTGAATCACCACCATCAAAACTGCACACCATGACCAATTAGATGTAAGCATTTGTTTCCCTTTCCATGGAATGAGATCCCTGACACCAAATGATCATTTCTAGTTTGTTAAAGATTTAAAATGTAGTTTTTAAGCTCATTCTACATTTATTTATGAAAACTGTTTTAAAATCAGATGTTTACTTCATGAGATACGGACTTTGGAATATCGTATTCCTCTGACTCACCATTTTGAGAACACAGTGTATTGGAGGACATGGATCAAACTAAAATGCAATAAACTAACGTTGGCTACAGAAATACGTGAAGACCTATTTACATCATTTCAACCAGAAACACAAGGACCATTCCAGAGGCATGCATACTCTCTGATAAAAAAAAAAAAGAAAGAAACATCCAAAATAAAAGTAATGCAGCACTATGCAATTTTGAAACCATCAAATTTCAGAATAGTGTCATGGCAAATACCACATCTTAAAGCGTTGCATTTATTTAAAATGAAGCAATCGATCAATCAATCAATCAAATTGCATTTATTTAAAATGAAGCAATCAATCAATCAATCAATCAGCACAAGTTAAAACTCCGACGGTGACAAAAGTTCATAACATTCTGTACAAAAACTCTACAGTAATACACACATACAGTGAAAAAGAATTAATGGCACTGTACTGTGGCGACGCACTCTTCCAGCGCTTATATTTCAAATGGTATGTCCATTGCAAAAACACAAAAATACATCAATACAAGTTAGTACAATACAGTTTATTCAAACAAAATATGTATGTTATTAAACGGGATCACACATCAAACTTGTTTTCAAAGTCTAATCACACATTTACTTGTTTTCAATGCCTACTCAAACATAAAATTTGTTTTCAATGTCTAATCACACATACAACTTGTTTTCAATGTTTGCTCTAACACAAAACTTGGTTTCAGTGTCTAATCGAATCATAAATGAGCCTTGTTTTCAATGTCTACTCACACATAAAATTTGTTTTCAATGTCTACCCAAACATTAAATTTGTTTTCAGTGTCTACTCAAACATTAAACTTGTTTTCAAAGTCTAATCACATATAAAACTTGTTTTTAATGTCTAATCACACATTACATAAATATTTATCCAAAGTCTAGTCAAACATAAAATGTGTTTTCAATGTCTAATCACACATAAAACATGTTTCCAAAATTTGTTTTCAATGTCTAATCACACAAACAATGTCTAGTCAAACAGACAACTTGTTTTCAATGTCTCAATATACAAAAAAAAAGAAACAAAGTAAAGAACATTGAACGAAACGCAAACAAAGCTTACATCAGCAAAGTAATTAAAAACCGAAAAGACATGTCAACAGTGTGGCTAGCTCTAAATGTATTTACTGAGGGCTCGTGCTTGAAATGAACCAACATTCCAAAACAACTGACCCCCAACGTCTTTAGTGAATTTTTATCTGTCACCAAAAACATAACATTAATCATATTGTAAGTACAACAAACAACTCATCCCGTTCTATGGAGGGAAAAATAAAACAAATGATTCATTCACCATTCCTTTCATCACCTTTCATGAGACCAGAAAACACTTCTTCAATGTAAACAATACAAAGAGTATTTTGTCTAGGTAAACATCTGTAGTAAAGTATCAAAATATGCACGCCTCACATTTTTGAAACTTTAACATATATATTTGATCTATGTATTTATCAGAAAATTTCAGAACAGAATTCAAAACAGCAAAAAACAATCCCTTTAACAAAGAAAAGAGATAAAAGTCTTTAGACAATTACAGATCAATATCACTATTAACAGTGGTCTCTAAACCACTTGAAAGGAAGCTCATTCACTATTTCACCCACTCCAATCTGGATTTTATCAATATCATTCATATCACACTGCTCTTTCAAACGCAACACAAACTTGTGGTTACTAGCCATAAATGAGACTAATCTGTTAGTTCTCTGTTTAGAATTTAAGAACGCATTTGACCTCTTTGACCATAAAAAGTTTCTTTCAAAACTTAATGTCTATCTGATATACCTCCATGTCCTTCCTTTCTTCCTGTCAACCCTTAGAAAAGGTACAAGTGTATGCTCATGGTGAGTTCTCTTGTGAAGGAAGGCTATTGTTGGTGTATCACAAGATTCAATTCTTGTCCTGTCTTACTTTTCATCTACATCAGTGACTTACCCTTACACATAACAACAAACTCTAATGAATGTCATATGCTTGTCGATGACACTACTCGAAACACACTTGGGAAACGGATTTCTGAAATTCAAAACAAACAACAACAAAAAGAACAGTACAACTACGTATGAACCAAGTATCAGAATGGTGTAATCCACACCATATGCAGATCAGTCCTTCAAAAACAAAGTCAATGATAATAACAACTCGCCAAAAACACCAACTTTCTAAACTACATCTCCAATTAACTTTGGACGGTGTAGGTACAGAACAAGTGTCTGAGCACGGTGTACTTGATGTATACATAGACGAAAAGCGTGCATGGGAAATCCACGTTGATCATCTGAGTAAACCACTTTCTGAGAATCCATTTCTTCTTATCAGCTCTAAAGCAAAACAAAAGCTGTTTGACACTGCCCATATTAATTCTCATATTGACTATACATCAATCATATGGGATGGTTGCAACGACGCTTTATCAAAAAAATGAATTCCCTGCACAGAAGGACAGGACAACTTCTAGTAACTAGTAGTACCCTAACCACAAACCAAAAATTAAAACAAGCGGAAGTATTATCACACCAAAGCCAACTTATGAACAAGAAAAGCACACAAATACACAAAACTGCGCACAGATCCGTCCCAAAACATTTAACAGAACATCACAAATCACTTGCAAAGCGCATGAGTCATTGGCATAAAAGTCAATATGTCATCACAAATCATTTGCAACTCAGATGAGTCATTGGCATAGAATAATTTTTATTACCACAAAAGCTATTTTCCTCTGTAAAAGAAACAGTGCATGAAATCTCCCTGAAAAGAAAGCATTTCAATCATAACTTAACAGTTGATAATTGTCTTAAACAATTTAACATTTTCTTGAAACTAACGACATGACGTAAAATAACCTTACAACTGATGATGAAATAGTTGATGATGAAAACAGTTTTTCTTCAATGGTTCAAGAACCACAGAAGTTTCCATAACACTAAGAAAAGTACAAACTTGGAAACTTGCAGGGCTGGACAGAATTGTTGGGGAAGTGTTGAAAAAGGCAGGAGATCAAAGTATTGACTTCGTTGTAAATTTTATTAACACATTGTTTCATAAGGGTATATTTCCAAACAACTTGACAGGATCGATTTTCCTCGTTTTATTAAAAAAGGTGACGCAAATACCTCAAACAAATACAGAGGAATAGTAGTGTTCATCAGCAGTACAATACATAGCACAATAATGAACAATAGATTGCAATAATAGGTACATGAATACAGTAGATGCAGAACATTAAGCAGAATTCAAAGATCATATTTTCACAATGGTACTTGTCATTCAGAAAAGGTTTCATTTGAGTCTTTGCCCGTTAACATTCGTTGCTTTGGTTGGTTTTGAAAGGGCATTTGATTCCATGAAGTATTTTTAAACAAGAATTCGAAGTGGAGCAAACATTTTAGATTATATCAGTTGAATTAGTAGGGTGAAAAGGCGATATGATCAGTTAGTATAGTTTTCTTTGTTCATAAACAAACTAGCAGTAAAAGTAACTAAAAGAGGGACATATGAACAAGGTTCCAGTCACTTGTACTGCTTCTTGCAGATGATACTGCTTTCTTCCTGAAACTGTTGGATTATAGATATAACTTAACAGTCTGTATCATACTAGTATCAGGACTTCATCTGAAAGTGAATATGAACAGCTGCAATAATGCACTCCTTAGCAGTTACAGAAGGATTGATTTTTGATAATGTTGAGGTGTTTGTGGCCAATATTTACAAACATTAGATATCTGTTTCTCAACAGACTGAGTTTTGTTGCTGCATATCAGTGTCTTGTAAGCAGAGACAAAAAATGCTCTTTTGTATGCTCTGTATAAAGTGTTTCAAGTTAAGTTGTAATTGTAGTGATGTATACAGTAAACGTTGTTTTGGGGCACGTATTTATTAGTATTCAGCCTATTTTTCAGTGTGAGACTGAGTAAAGGGGTCTGGATGATATACCCGGCGACTTTGACAAGGTCCATTTGCTTAGAAAACGTTACTGGGGGTCGAAATGCAACGACTAAATGATCTTATGTGTATGAGTGAATGTTTTGGTGAATGATGAGCATGCATCTTTTGATTTGATGTAGACATCAAGATTTGGTGCCATATAATGACAACACTACTACTACTACTACTACTAATAATAATAATAATAATAATTGTCATCATCATGTTATTGTTATTATCTTTTAGTAGTAGTAGTAGTATCATTATTATTATTATTATTATTTTCTGTTATCGTTATCATTATTGTTTTTATGATAAATTGGGCTTTCAAATTTCCTTGTAAATTGTGTCTGTCTGTCTGTCTATCTATCACTCTGTCTGTCTGTCTGCCTGCCTGCCTACCTGCCTGGCTACATGCCTGCGTGCCTGCCTGCCTATAGATTGGGATTCCCATGTTTAAAGTAAAATAAAGTTTTAAATAACATGTAGAAATTTTTTGGTGGCATATAAAATTATCGTATAGTCACAGCTGAAATGAAATCGAAATCTGAAATTTGTAACCACATGATTCAGATTTCATATTTTCAAATAGATCGGCATCATTATCACAAGATATACCGAAACTACTAAAATTTACCAAATGTGCTGTAATTCGAAAAAGACAAGATTCATACCTAAGTATTCTACCCTGTAGGCAGTCGTCTGAGAGAAGAATTCATCTATCTATCTATCTATCTATCTATCTATCTATCTATCTATCTATCTATCTATCTACCTATCTATCTATCTATCTATTTATCTATCTATCTATCTAATTATCTATATGTATATATAAATATATATATATATGTATAGAGAGAGAGAGAGAGATACATGTATACGTATGTATGTATATATATATATATATATATATATATATATATATATATAAATAGATAGATAGATAGATAGATAGATAGATAGATAGATATACATACATGTATGTATGTATGTGTGTATGTATATATATATACACTTACATACATACACACATACCTATATACAGATAGATAGATAGATAGATAGATAGATAGATAGATAGATAGATAGATAGATAGATAGATAGATAGATAGATAGATAGATAGATAGATAGATAGATAGATAGATAGATAGATAGATAGATAGATAGATAGATTTAAGTTCTCGTGTCAGTTCTGGCTAAGGTTGCTGATGACATTTGAACATGAAAATATTGTTGGAAATTAACCTATTTGCATCTGTAACTATTTAAACTCTGATCCATTGTAACTTTTTATACAGAGCAATTAGTTTTATTATTACTGTTGTTTTTCATATTCTGCAAAATAAAAAGTCTTGAAAGCAGATGTTTATGTACATGTATCTCTTATGACAGATGATGGTCCATAAATGGATAATCCATCCAAATCAAAATCTGTACGTGCGCGCGTGTGTGCTTAACCGTTTGTATGTACATGTTGTCAATGTCTTTTAAACCTAAGGATGTCATCATTTGCTGTTGTACTTTTCTGAGACTTTTACTTTGAATTGTTCAAAGCTTTATCATTTGTGGAATTCTCGTCTACTCATTTAAGAATGGTAACCGAACAGTGCTTCCACAGGCCACAGAGCTAGGTCAAAAGCTGCACCACCAAACGATTTTATGCCATTCTTCGCGCGGGCCAGAATTCCTCCTTCTACAGCATCTTTCCTCGTCTCTTTTTCTATCAGGAGCCGCTTTCTTAACATTTCATTTTCGTCTTCCACATATTTTAGTCTGTCTTCCAATTTCTTTTGCTTCTGAAGCATCCCCTCTTCCACTTTAGCAATTCTGTCTCTCACTTCTTTCTCCAAGTTCTCTCCCAGAAAATCGTATCTCGCGCATCTGTAGTGAGGGTTGCTGCCATTCATCTTCACCATCTTCCTGGCCATTCCCAGTAGCTTGTCCACCTGAGGCTGCTTGTTTGGAGCGCGATTGTTAAAAATGATGTAACGGTTGTGGCAAATTTTGAGCACATCCGTTAACGCTGGAGGGGCCTTCTTGATGGCGTCTTCAGGGGAAATGCCGTCTGCCTCAAAGTTGTTCCACCCCTGATGACGACAATGACTTTTGTCGTACATGCCCCTGTCAAAAAAGACATTCAAGTTTCTTGAAAAAAATTTTTTTAAAATTTTTTGGTGAATCGGGTTTAGTCGATATAAAAGTTTTTAGCAGGACGTGAGGACCCGGGGTGGAGACCCATCACTGCCTTTGGAGGGTGACTACCTGGTGCTGTCTTTTCCCGGGTTTCCTGTTTTTATTGGTTTCTAATTCCCCCTTTTCCCCATGAAATTTACCCATTTTAAAAAGTTTTCTTCTCTTTTCCTAATTTCCTTATCAATGATCTTCTTGCCCTCTGCCTCCATCAAGACTGTTCGTTTGTTTTCTTTTCTGTCCATGGAACTCTCTACATTCTTTTTTAGAAACCACA
>JAPXFY010005539.1:0-14751 GCA_030674185.1 Monoplex corrugatus
CTCCATGAACTCCAGCAATTGGGTTTCGCATGATTTTTTACGACGAAAGCCATGCTGTCTTGGAGAAAGGATGTTGTTCTTCTCTAGGTGGTCCATGAGTGAGCTGACGATGACATGTTCCATGATTTTACATGGGATGCTGGTCAATGATACGGGGCGATAATTTGCTGGATCGTAATGTTCGCCCTTTTTGAAGACTGGCGCGATGTTGGCTGATCTCCAGTCTTCTGGTACGATGCCTGTGTCCATGGAGGTTCTGAACAGTAGTGTCAGGATGGGAGCGACTTCGTGCGCGAGCTCTTTAAGCACTCTTGGCGAGATCCCGTCAGGGCCGCAGGCCTTGTAAGGATTTAATCCTTTTAACAGGTTCCTGATGCCCTCCTCTGAGATGTGGATCTTGCTGAGCTCGGAGTAGTCTGCCTCTTTCATACGACATTTGTCCATAAACTGTTCCTTGGTGTAGACCTGGCCATCGGTAAAGACAGACTAAAATTGTTCATTCAGAGTTTTTGCTTGGTGCTTGGGTTCTGATATCAACCTGCCCTGCACCTTCAAAGGTGACACCCCTATCTTTGCAGTCCTCTGGTGTTTAATATAGGACCAGAATCTTTTTAAAGATGACGTAGGTTCATCTGGAGGGGTCTCTGACAGGGTTTTGTTTAAGTATGTCCAGTATGCCCTGCGTAGTTTGCGTTGTATCATTCGTCCTCAGGGTCCTGTCGTCCTGTCTTCTTCAGCTTCTTGTAGACCCTAGCTCTCCTGTTAATGAGCTTCTTTATATCAGGTGTAACCCAAGGCTTACTACATTTGGGACGTGCTTGTTTACGGGGGACATAAGTCTCTTCAGCTTGTAAGTATGCTTCCTTAAAGCGCGTCCATAATTCTTCTGTAGCCAGGTTTCCCTTTTCCTCTACAAGGCTGGAGTGCAGAGCCTTCATTGCTTCTCTCATGCCGTCCCAATCTGCTTTGTTGTAAAGTTTAATCCATCTGGGGCTCTGCTTGGTTTTGTCCACCGCGATGTTGTACTCACAGTAGACTATCTCATGGTCAGAAACACCCATGACAGTCTCTACTCTTGGGATGAGGCCTGGTGAATTAGTGAGGATAAGGTCAAGGGTGTTCCTAAGCCTAGTGGGCTGAATCACCATTTGCTCAAGTCCATGATCTCTAATTAGCTCAAGGAACTCCCGGTGTTGTCCCACAGCTGGGGCGTGAGGTTTCAGCGTGGCTGTCTCCCAATCAAATTCAGGGAAGTTAAAGTCACCTCCAATTAGCACGTGTGCATTTGGATTTGTAGATAACCTATCAAGAGATTCTCCAAATTTCCTCAAACTTTCGTGGTCAGCATCGTCAGGACGGTAAAATGAGCATAAATACAGTCTTTTTTCCTTTTAGTTGCAATGCTGCCCACGCAATTTCACAATCAGTTTCCAGTTCTTTCACAGTAAAGCTGTTCAGGTTCTTATGCACTGCCACAAAGACCCCCCCTCCCTCCCTGTCACGATCATTCCGATAGAGAAGGTAAGGTCCCGTAATGCTTCTGCATCCGAAATGTCATTGTCTAGATGTGTCTCTGTTCCGAGTATAATATCCGGGCGGAGACTATCAATAACATTTTGCATTGGTGCCCTCTTTGCTATGCATGACTGAAAATTAATGTTCAAAATACGCAGTGGACGACCTTTCCACTTGTCTTGTTGACTGGCTCTAGTAGGCGTTGATGCGTGCAGGGGTGAAAGTTCTCTGTTAGCGTTGTGCACGAAATATCCTTTTCAGAACTGCAAGTAGTATATCCGGATTGATCAGTTGAGAAGAATTGCCAATCGTTGACATGCAGATTAAAAACTATGATGCTATTTGGGTTACCACATAGAACACAGTACCAGGAGACATCAGTTTTAGAGTCACTCAATTTTGCGTAATGTTCGTCTGTAATGCTTTGACAACTAGCATGAAACCAATGACCGCAGGTTTCGCATTGGACACCTCTTTGTCCCCAGGTAACTGACAGGTCACACTCCCCACATGGGCAGTGATCCTCGGAGTTTTCTGGTAGGGTGGCAGAAATGCTATCGGGGCCTGGGTTTGGTTCTGGCGCATAGGAGTTTAATAACAACAAAACAATCAGGTACAATTTCACAGTCTTTCGTTTAGGAAAGGATCTACATCTTTCTGTGTATCTGCAGGCAGCAAGAAGGTGGGTGACTAGACTCATGCATGTGTTGGTACTCCTGAAGACTGTTTTATCTGCAAAACCCGAGTGTAGCACATTGTTACAACTGTCTGGACTTTTGGCCTCTGAAATTAGCAGTCTGTGCCCCAGGAGAGCAGTCACAGCGAACAACAGCGTAATGCATGCCATGGCTCATTTCGAGAGTTCATACATGAAGTTTACTTTAGAAGAGAATCAGCATACTCACAATTTTGTATCTGTAATCCTCAGAGAACAAGGATAAACGTCCATCAATACGCTACCGGACAAACCCGGTCACACTGTTCAATAATTGTTATTTCTGTCCTCCAGTCCAAACTCCAACGTGAGCAACAATACAACGTGAGCACTTCAGCAGACGTGAACACTCCCGCAGACTTCTCAACAAACTTTAAAATAGCATCTTGGCAAAAACTTTTACCTTTATCCTCCAGTCCAAACGTGAAATACAACACAAAGTGAACACTTCAGCAGACGTGAGCACTCCAGCAGACGACTCTTCAGACAGGAATTACAAGTATCCTACGCCAAAATTCCGAGAAAAACACTAAATTGTTTCTAAATTATGTCATTAGACGAGGATCTCAATTCACCAAGAACAAATTTACACACAAATAGACGCAAAATAAAACATTTTTTCAAATGATTTAGACGCAGCGATGTTGAAACACGTCTGTACTCTCGCGCATGCGCCCCCCCCCCCCCCCTAGATAGATACATAGATAGATACATAGATAGATAGATAGATCACTGTTTCTCTCTGTCTGAATCATTGGTGTACATGTATTAGTGTAGACCCTCCATGGGTGTTATAGTGTATTAGTGTAGACCCTCCATGGGTATTATAGTGTATTAGTGTAGACCCTCCATGGGTATTATAGTGTATTAGTGTAGACCCTCCCTGGCCATGGGTATGTTGTGGGGCGCAGATGAGGTGGGTTTTGTGAACCCTAAGAGTTCGGAGAAGCTGACAGACTCAATACATCACACATTCCAGACTCAAAGCAGGCAACCGGTGGATCGGACGCCTCAACGATTTAATCATTCATCGTCATCTCATCTCCCGAGAACCTAAGAGGATCTGCTTATATTTGAGGCACCCAGCAATTTCTTTGACAACAATGTACACACACTGCCATGGCGGCAAATCAACAGAATGGCTTATTCCAGGGCAACAGCCATAGCAGTGGTCGTCACTACTTCAAAATATTGATGAAATAATTCTAAATTTTATGAAATAATTCTGAATCATTCATCTATTTATGTGAAACTCGATATTTTGTGATCTACGACAAAATGTATTTAGATCTAGATCTAGATGTTAGAAATTTAGATTGTGGTGATCGCTGCCTTGGAGATGTTGATATTTTCATAACAACGATCATCGCAATGATTCCTAATCTTAACTATTTATAAATTCCATTTATTTATCGATAAAATACTATACATTTACCTGAAATGTTGCCTCCAAAAAGAATACGATTTAAAGTCGCTCCTTTTCGCTAAATTATTTGGTGGTTACCAGATCAACGAAGCGGAAATGACGACTATCAGCGATGACGTCATTATTATGGGTGACACTTCCTAAAATAAACAAGGGAACTCCATTTTAAGGTTATCTTCTTTTCCTCATTATCACAGGTATTAGGCCCTATAGTGTATTAGTGTAGACCCTCCATGGGTATTATAGTATACACCCTCCATGGGTATTATAGTGTATTAGTGTAAACCCCCGTCTCTCTCTCCCTCTGTATGTCTGTCTCCCACTTTGTTCTTTTTCTCTCTCTTCTATGTCTCTCTCTCACCCCTCTCTCTCTCTGTCTCCTCTCTCATTCTCATCTGTCTCTCTATTCTTCTCTGTCTCTCTCAGTCTCTGTCACTCCTCAGAGGCAGAGAGGGAGACAGAGAAGCAGGAAGACAAAGACAGAGATAGAGACAGAGGAGAGAACATACGAGAGAGACACAGAGAAGGAGAGAGAGAGAGGGAGAAGTGAGTGAGAAGAAGAGAGACAGAGATACATAAACAGAGAGCTACGGGAAGAACAACGGGGGAGCAACAACAACAGACAACAAAAGAAGCAAGAACAGAGACAGAGAGAGCACACAGAAGAGAAAAGAGAGAGGTCAGACATATAACAACACACAAACAGACAGACAAAAGGAGACACAATACACACACACTCCACCACACACAACACACACACACAACACACACACAACAACACACACACACAACACACACACCACACACACACAACACCACACAACACACACACACACACACACATCACACACACACAACACACACACACACACAACACACAAACACACACACACACAACAACACACAACACACACAAAACACACACACTACACACACACACATACACCACCATACACACACACAAGAGACACACACTCACACACAACACACACACAACACACAACATACACACACAAACACACACACACAACACACACACATACACACACAACACACACACACACACAACACACACATACACCACAAAACATACACACACACACAAAGGAGACACACACAAACAGAAAAGAAGAAGAAGCACTGAAGAATCAGAGAAGGAGAAGAAAGAGGAAAAGAAACTGACATGAAGAAGAAGGAAAGTGATACAGAAAAAAGAGAAAGAGGTAGAGTGAAATTCAAATCCACTTAGACAAAAAACAAAAACAAAAACAAAAAAAACAAAATTCAAGTCAAACGCCATTCAGTCATTAAAAGTATTCGTTCACTTTATTTTGCCAAACAAACCAGATGTCAAAATCGTTTACTAAAACTGATGTCATGACAGTAAAAGAGTAATTAAAAAAACAGCAGACGACAATCGCATGTGCACCTCCTCCATCCCCCCCCCCACCCCCACCCCCATTTTAACGACTGACTTGATCAGTGTGCGCTGCTGACAACCCAACACAAAAACAAAATGAAACCCCAAAAAACACAGAACAAGTTTAAAACCAATTTAAACATTTGGAAAACTTGATAATGTCAATATGAAACTTTGTTTAAACGTAAAACTGATGAAAGATACCCGCAATTATTGCAATATTCTTAAAATCAACTTATCGTGTACACATTCACACATACTGATTTGCATGTAAGAACACACACACACACACACACACACACACACACACACACACACACATACACTTTTACTTCAAAACACACACACACACACAAATACATACACACACAAACACAGCTTCACTTCAACGCACACTTTTACTTCAAAACACACACACACACATGCACAAACACCCATGTGCACAACACACACACACACACACACACACACACACACACACACCATCACACACACACACACACACACACACACACACACACACACACACACACACACGGGAAGAAGGTAGCCACTGCTATATACATACTTAAAGAGTTACAGTATCACATATTTACGTCCCCTGTTTTAACATCAGCTGAAGACTTACACGCTTGTGCCGCCACAGTACAATTCAGTAATTCATTAATCTTGAATGTTTTGTCAGTCTACTTGCCAGCAGGTCCAAATGACCAAAATACAGAATGGCTACGTACGATACCAGATCTGCAGCACGGTAAATGGCTAATTGGTGGAGACTTTAATTCCCACTCTCCGTTCTGGGAAAAAGACTGTTGCACTGTTACAAGCAATCGTTTGGTGGAGAATATAGTTGACAGCTCGCTTTACCTTTTAAATGATGGAAGTGTCACTAGAATTCCTGATATCTCCAAACACCGGGCAACAGCCATCGATCTATCTTTGATATCACCAGAATTAGTACCATGCTGTACCTGGGACACTCACAGAGATACTTTGGGAAGTGATCACTTACCTATCATCATAACAATAACTAATGAAAACATCAGGATGAAAGACAGCACACCTGATATTATACCAAAATATAATTATACGCGCGCTGATTGGTCATTGTTTCGGACTGCTCTTGCTAAACAAAAATATAATTATGATGAAGGTGAAAATGTAGATGCTATGTTTTCTAAATTCCAGCAGTCAGTTCTAGCTGCTGCAGACCTCTCAATCCCGAAACTCAAATCTTTTAAGTCCAATAATCGTTTGGGTAATGTCTGGTGGACAGAGGCATGCGAAAAAGCAGTTCAGTATAAAAAAGAGAAATTCAAAGTCTACATCAAGAGCAGAAACCCTGAAGATCATAAGGAAATGAAAACTGCTAACATCCAATGTAATAAAATCATCGCTGAAGCAAAGAAAGATTATTGGGCATCATACTGCACCAAAGAAATTTCAGATTTTAAGGATTTCCATAAAGTCTGGACAAAAATGAATCAAATGAAAAATGGAGCCAGCTTACCTAGGTGCCCAATAATAATTGATACATGTCACAAATTTTCCTTCCTACCTGCAAACACTACAGAGAAATGGCAGCTAACAACCTTATCTACACTGATCCAATACCTCAGAATGATCGCTGGTTTAATGCTCCAATCACCTTAGAAGAGCTAAAAAAAACTCAATCTTGTTTCTACACAACAAAAGGAGTTCGGTAGGTGTTGATGCAGTTTCAACTGAAATGATTAAGCATCTTCCAGAAAACTATGTTACTTTCTTACACAAAATTTTTCAGAAATGCTGGGTGAGTGGAACTGTACCACATGTATGGCAAAAGTCTATTGTTATACCTATATTAAAAGCAGGAAAGCCTAAAAACAACGAAAACAGTTACAGACCTATTGCTTTGACGTCCCATACGAGCAAACTAATGGAAAGATTGGTATTAAACAGACTTGTACATTACTGTGATAAAAATAACGTTATTCCAGTAAACCAAGCAGGTTTCAGAAAAGGGAGATCCACAGTTGAACACCTGGTTAAACTTACAACTCAGATAAAACAACAGTTTGCCCGCAGAAAAAGTCTTTTGGCAACTTTTTTTGATGTGAAAAAAGCGTATGATCAAGTTTGGCATACACGTTTATTGTACAAGCTGAAATCTATTGGTTTATCTGGCAATATGTATAATTATATTAAGTCCTATTTAGCCAATAGAACAATTCAAGCAAGAGTGGGAACAAGTTATTCTACTTCGCGACGTCTTGATATGGGAATCCCTCAAGGTTCAGTGATAGCACCTATTTTATTTAATATCCTTATACAGGATCTTCCTAATGCACTCTCAAATCGTGTTGTTTTGGTACAGTACGCTGATGATATATGTATTTGGATGAATATTACTTTAAAAAAGACAACTCCACAGAGAGCACAGAACTACATCAGGAAGTTGTATCAGTCTGATCTTGATAATCTGAAGTGTTCTTCAGTGCACCAAAATATTTACTAAAGAAGATTCAAAGCTTAGACTGCAAAAGTCTTAAAATTGCACTAGGCGTACCAGTCCATGCTTCTTGCCTGGAAACGTACAAAGTTGCTGGAATTCTGCCTCTGAACAACTATCGTGAGTTAGCGACAGCAAAGTTTGCCTTAGAACTTCTTCACAAACGGACAATTTTGTGAGTAAGGAAGTAAAAATCAGATCAGATGTTGACTTTCCGAAACGAGCAAAGAACATTTCATCACAAATGACTGTTGCAACTTACGTATCTGACCTGGTCAAACAGTCTAACATAAATCTGGATGAAATAGCTGAAACACCATCCACAACGACCATCCCTACATGGGAAATGCTAAAAGCTACTTTTGATATTGATTATACGGATGCTAAGAAATATGAAAACGTTAACATTTCGATATGCAGAGCAAGAGAACACATCGATGAAAAATACCGTACCCACCTCCATATTTTTACCGATGGATCAGTCTTAGAAAATAAATGTGCTGGAGCAGCATTTTATGTCCCAAAATATAAAATAATAAAATCATTTTTCATTGGGGCAAATATATCTATCTTTACAGCGGAATTAGTCGCTATTTTACAAGCGTTGCATTATCTAGTAAACCTTACACATGTATTTTTCAAAGTAGTTCTCTTTGTTGATTCAAAATCTGTATTGTATGCCTTGCAGTCTTTTGATACAGACACAAGACCTGATATAATTACTGAGGCAAATCATCTTATACATCGTTTAAGGATAAAAGGTACAGATCTCAGTTTATGCTGGGTGCCTTCTCACGTTGGTCTTCACGGCAACGAAGTAGTTGACAGAGCAGCTAAGCAATGTGCACACAATTCTGATAATACTACAGAATTACGTATTAATACTTCCGTAAAAGAAGCTTGCAACTTGCTAGAATCAGCCTCATGGATTCGTTTTCATGAACATTTCCATGAAAAGTTTGTGTCACAACAAATGATAAAACTTTCATTTCAAAATGTGGGTAAAAAATTGCAGTTTTCTTCTATATATCATTTGAGAACGATTGTTGCTGTTCATTTTCGTATTCAGCTAAACGCATTGAAAACAAAATACTGTAAAAATGTCAAGTGTATTTGCGGCGAACAATTCACACTGTTTCACTGTCTATTTTACTGCAAAATCCTACGTTCTTTTTTACCAAAAATGTTTACACAAGAAAATTATTCTGAAACTCATTTTAAAGAAGTAACTTCCGATCAATTTTTGTCAGTTAAAATTTCAGAATCGTTGGTTCACAGTCCTGTTAATGCATTACTTCAAGTTTATGAAGTTTGTACTTTAGAGTTAAATTTTCCATACACATTGTTGATGTTAAATGTTAGTGTTAAGTTATTGTTCCATTTTTCTATTTCCCACCTACTTATGTCTATAACTATGTCTCCTCTAGGCCCCAAAACCAACCAACCCATCTCTCATCTCATTTTTTTTTTTTTTTTTTTTTCCCCGTCTAATATCACTCATAGTGAAAAGACGTTAAATCAAAGAACGAACACGAACGAACACACACACACACACACACCACACACACACACACACACACACACACACACACACACTTCAGTTCCCATCACCACAAAAACAACTCAAAGTATAATGAAAAAGTCAACAATCAGAAACCTAACACATAATTAGTTTTTCCAGTCCCACAAAAATGCATTTAAAAATCTTTCTTTGTATATATAAGATGAAATATATTGATCTCATGTAAGAACTATAAAATGTCGTACATACATAAACACTCATACATTACACATACACACACACACACACAACACACAACACAACACAACAACACACACACACACACACACACACACACACACACACACACACACACACACACACACACACACACACACACACACTTACAGATCTAAAGACAACAAACTGTTGTGTTTAACAAAACCATAAAAGATTCAACATAAGAATGACATAATGATACAATATGCAGGCATAAAAAGATTACTGAAAAATATCAATACTTAACTCACACAACACACACACACACACACACACACACACACACAACACACAACACACACAACACACACACACACACACACACACACACCACACACCACACACACACACACACACACACACAACACACACACACACACACACACCACACACACACACACACACACACACACACACACACACACACACACACACACACACACACACAACACACACACACACACACACACACACACACACACACACACACACACACACACACATACCACACACACACACACACACACAACACACACATACCACACACACACTCAGCCCACCTTGTCTGATATCCCTCCCCCTCCCCCACTCTCCCGACCCCAAACTGCCCTGAAAAAAAATTAAAACAGGGGACAGAGGGGCCCTAATGTTACATGGTATGGGGTGGACTGTGGGTGGACCAGGGAGTGGACTGGGGATGGACCATGGGTGTGACTGGGGGTGGACTAGGGGATGACTGTGGGTGGACCGTGGGTGGACTATGGGAGGACTGTGGGTGGGCTATGGGTGGACTGTGGGTAGACCGGGGGGACTATGGGAGGACTGTGGGTGGGCTATGGGTGGACTGGAGGTGGGCTATGGGTGGACTGTGGGATGGATTGGAGGTGGGCTATGGGTGGACTGTGGTGGGCTATGGGTGGACTGTGGGAGGACTGTGGGTGGGCTATGGGTGGACTATGGGTGGACTGTGGGTGGGCTATGGGTGGACTATGGGTGGACTGTGGGTGGACTATGGATGGACTGTGGGTGGACTGTGGGAGGACTGTGGGCGGACTGTCACTGATGATGTTGGTGGATACGGCGAGGGAGTAAAGCAGGGCTCCCACTGAGGAAAAGCAAAAATCCCTGAAAATCAGGTGGAGGGGGGGGTGGCGCAATCTGACACATATCTGAGCTTAATTTATAGTTTTTTTATAGTTTTTTTTTTTTGCGAATTTTTTTTTTTCGCGGATTCTCACTCTCACTTTTAGCGGAAATCCTCGAATTCGCGGAAAAGTGGGAGCCCTGGTAAAGGGTTAAGTTTTCCTTTTGCAGTCATTGATGACGATGCAGGATGCTGGTGGATATGGTGAGGGAAGTCAAAGCGTTAAGTTTTTCCTCTGCTGTCACTGATGATGACGCAAGATGCTAATAAATAGGGTGAGCGATGTCAAAGAGTTAAGTTTTTACTTTACTGTCACTGATAATGATGCAAGATGTGAATAAATAGGGTGAAGAAGTCAAAGGGTTTAAGTTTTTACTTTGCTGTCACTGATGACAACGCAGGATGTTAGTGGAAAGGGTGAAGAAGTCAAAGGGTTAAGTTTTTACTTTGCGGTCACTGATGATGATGCAGGAAGCTAATTGACAGCATGAGGGAAACCAAAAGGTTAACAAAGAATTTGTACAGTTTAAAATCTAACAATGAAATGAAGCCAAAGGTTAACAAAGAATTTGTACAGTTTTAAAATCCAACAGTTAAATGGATCCAAAAGGTTAACAAAGAATTTGTACAGTTTAAAATCCAACAGTTAAATGGATCCAAAAGGTTAACAAAGAATTTGTACAGTTTAAAATCCAACAGTTAAATGGATCCAAAAGGTTAACAAAGAATTTGTACAGTTTAAAATCCAACAGTTAAATGGAGCCAAAGGTTAACAAAGAATTTGTACAGTTTAAAATCCAACAGTTAAATGGAGCCAAAGGTTAACAAAGAATTTGTATAGTTTAAAATCTAACAATGAAATGGAGCCAAAAGGTTAACAAAGAATTTGTACAGTTTAAAATCCAACAGTTAAATGGATCCAAAAGGTTAACAAAGAATTTGTACAGTTTAAAATCCAACAGTTAAATGGATCCAAAAGGTTAACAAAGAATTTGTACAGTTTAAAATCCAACAGTTGAATAATTTTTGTACACCGGTGCCTCACACACACGAAAAGATGACAAATCATTTCCCAAAGCAATGGTTTTTCAAGATGTGACATACCCAGCTCAAATCATCCACATTTCAAAGCCGTTACTCCAACACAACCATGGCCTGTGTCCACATTTGATAAAACTCCCTGCTGTCCTACACTTAAATATGAAATCGTACATTTAAATATGTAAAGTAAATTTGTCAACTGACATGACCCTGGCATGTGTCCACATTTGATAAAACTCCCTGCTGTCCTACATTAAATATGAAATCGTACATTTAAATATGTAAAGTAAATTTGTCAACTGACATGACCCTGGCATGTGTCCACATTTGATAAAACTCCCTGCTGTCCTACATTAAATATGAAATCGTACATTTAAATATGTAAAGTAAATTTGTCAACTGACATGTGTCCACATTTTGATAAAACTCCTGCTGTCCTACATTAAATATGAAATCGTACATTTAAATATGTAAAGTAAATTTGTCAACTGACATGACCCTGGCATGTGTCCACATTTTGATAAAACTCCATGCTGTCCTACATTAAATATGAAATCGTACATTTAAATATGTAAAGTAAATTTGTCAACTGACATGACCCTGGCATGTGTCACATTTTGATAAAACTCCATGCTGTCCTACCATTAATTATCAAAGTGAACAGTATCTCCACATCTGAAAAATTCAGTGCTAGACATTTCCTCTTTTCCGTCACTCTCTTTGTTTCTGCCTTGTTCCGTTGCTTTCTGTCATCTCCTCCTGTCATTTTCTGCCTTGCTGTCCATTCACCTGTATGTGTTTGATAAAGTCTTACGTACTTTCTCTAAGGATTGATAATTGGGTACATGTAGTAAAAGCATTTTTGGCTCCAGGAAAATGTGATGTGCAGAAGCAGGTCTGGGTAATTAAGGCAATTTTTTATGTATGTTTTAGCGTCGGGTTATGTTTAAATTCTTTTTTAGGTTTGTTTTTAAGTCCCAAGTGCGATAAACAGGATGGAGTGGTCAATGCCAGGGGAATCTCTTAGATTATGTGTGCAAATGTATTGATATGTATACTTGATTTTCTTTTCCATTTTTTCCATATTATGTATGTTTTGAAATTCTCCTTTAACTCCAACACCTGTCCAATATAGAATCTTTCTACAAAATAAACAGCCATCCACTGGCCCTGCTTGGTGAACTGAAATGGGGCTGCTTCAACAGTGTCTTCATTCATGTCAGCAGCAGATATATCTCCTTCAGGATGAGTTGCAGTAGCAGAACAGGCAGCCACAGGACAGTCTGCAGAAGGGATAGGTCTTTCTGTGAGGAGATGGTGTTGAAGAACTAGCCTGAGATCCTTCAATGACCCTGTCAGTTTTAGAGAGCCTTTTGTTGTTGTTGTTGTTGTTGTTGTTGTTGTTGTTGTTGTTGTTGTTGACAACCCATCTAATCCTAGAGGCAAAATTGCAGTACCTATTTCGAATACTTCATTCCTTCCAACCGAAGTCCTCTTAACTGCAGCAGGAGACGGTTAGTCAGACGTATAGCTGGCGACAATGGTGGTCTTCCCTTCCAGGCAGAAAGCTTCTCCTCAGTCAGTTGTAGATTTCATCAGCTGAAAACAGCCACATTTCCTGTTGTTATTGTTCTCTTAGTCACGTTTCTATGTCAACCAGTTTGCAGACTAATTCAGTAATTGTCCAGTATTGTCATATCGTTAAATTTTCAGTTTACAATTTGAATCAATAAGAGAATGAGTTCAGTCTGTTATTCACTTACTGGCACCAAATCTTGTGATTACAATTTATTTCACAATGCAATGAGTTCAGTCTGTTATTCACTTACTGGCACCAAATCTTGTGATTACACATTTATTTCACAATGCAATGAGTTCAGTCTGTTATTCACTTACTGGCACCAAATCTTGTGATTACACATTTATTTCACAATGCAATGAGTTCAGCCTGTTATTCACTTACTGGCACCAAATCTTGTGATTACACATTTATTTCACAATGCAATGAGTTCAGCCTGTTATTCACTTACTGGCACCAAATCTTGTGATTATTGTTTCACAATGTACATAATTTATTTGTACGAAATACAGAGCAAAACGTGAGTGTATGTTTAATCACACACACACACATATTATATAGGCCTATATAGTTTTGTTTCGTTGAAGCTTAGCTGATTCAATGATGGAAGTGCGATCACATTGCAAGAACTCTGAAACTGAAAGTACCGCACCAGCTCAGGTCACGTGACCAAATAAAAACATCCAATCCTTCTAGAAAGAAATGCTATTTTACGAAATATGTATGAATGAAATAAATGAAAAGTCTCTTTCGTGTGACACTTTTGTCATGAAGGTGAGTTAGCAGCAATAACTTTAAATAAATCACTCATTACTCGGACCGCCCCATAACGTCGAGTGTATTGTTGGCCGATTCCACATCACCTTGTTTCAAACGGTGTCGGCTCGTAAAAAGTGTACAGAACAACAATATATTCATAAATTCAAGAGCAATAAAGAATTAACTTCCCAACTAGAATAGACGAATACATGATCTGATTGCGATTCTGAAGCAGTCGATGTCTCATTTCTGTCACTACTGGTGACCGACAGTTCAGCGTGCGTGTCGGCCATGGCGGTTTAACAGTTTTCTTGAAGAGCGGTAACTTGTCTCTTTTATCGCTTGGGGGCTTCACTTGGAAAGTGATAATAAAACCCAAAATTTTGCACAAAAAAGGTAGGGGAAAGTCTGATCTACAAATGATGAATTGTGAGCGTGAGAATCAAGTTTTTGTATTTAGAAAATCCCTTTGAACATTTTACTGGGTTGACATTTTTTTCCCCATTACCCCAGCTGGCCGAACTTTGCCAGGGTAGGATGAATAAGTATATAATAAAAAAATATACTAAAATGAGTATTTTGTCTAAACAAAATACATAATTCAAAAAACAAAAAAAACCAAACTTTTTTTTTTGCTGCAGATTTTTTTACATTTTTTTTTTCACACATCGCAAAATATGCCCAGTTGAAAAACACCAAAAAAATAGGTCAAATCTTCAGACTTTCCCCCTGATGGGACCTGTTTGGGAAAAGCCCCATTTATGTATTTATTTTGATGTGTGAAAGTGTCTTCGATCTTCAATTTGGAAGGTCCCGTCATCCCTTGACTATTGTTGACCTTTTTGGCGGGACCGGGGTAAGGCGTGTGTGTGTGTGTGTGT
>JAPXFY010005540.1:0-7500 GCA_030674185.1 Monoplex corrugatus
TGATCAAAAAGTTATTGAGGCAATAGACTAAATTCGAGTGAAGGTATTTGAAGAGTGAGGTGTTAAGTCTCACTGTTTTTGGGGGGTAACATCTCCCATTAAAAATCTTTACCCTTTCCCCACCCAAAAAAAGGCCCCGACATCATTTACAGTGGGTAGACTTGAAAACTGCATCACTTTTTTTCCCCCGGTTTTTGACCCAACTTTTTCAACCAGCCCCAGTTTAAAATTTAGATTCATTTCATTTTTTTGAGCGTCTCGCGCGGGAAAAAATTTCCCAAACACTAACTCACTGTCCATGTGTTTGGTGATCAAGACAATGACGGAGGGGAAATAAGGGGAAGACATCAGGCTTCCACCAAGGTTAGAGGTTCATCCCCCCGGGAAATTTTTTGGGGGACCCCCCCGCCTGGCATTTCCCCGCCGGGTATTTCCCCGTTGGGTATTTCCCCGTCTGGGTACTTTTGCCGGGATTTTCCCCCGGGACCCCCCGGGGAAATTTTTCCTGTCTGGACTTTCTTCTGGGTCTTCTTCCCGGGGGGATTTCCCCGTCGGGTACTTCTGCCTGGGCTTTTGCCGGTATTTCCTTTTTGGGTTTTTGCCTGGGTACTTCTTCCGGGGGACTTTTGGGGTACTTTTGTCTGGGACTTCCTTTGGGGTATTTTCCGTTGGACTTCCTGCCTGGGTATTTCCCCTGTTGGTATTCCTGCCTGGGTATTTTCCGGGTACTTCTTGCCTGGTACTTCCCTTTGGGTACTTCCCTTTTTCCCTGGGACCTTTCCGGGTACTTCGCTGGGTTTTTCCGCGGGGGACTTTTTTGGGGGATTTCCCGTCGGGGGCTTTCCCCGGTTTTTTTTTCCTGGTACTTCCGTCTGGTACTTTGGGCCGGGGGTCTTCTCCTGGGTACTTCCTGCCGGTACTTCCTGTTGGGTCTTCTGTCTGGGGCCTTTGCCTGGGTACCCCTGCGGGGGTTTTTGTTGGGGGCTTCTTCCCTGGGTATTTCCCGTTGGGACTTCTTTTGGGTATTTTTTCCTGGGTACTTCCTGTTGGATTTCTCCCGGGTTTCTTTTTTTGCCTGGGTACTTTTTTTTGGGGATTCCGCGGGGTTTTTCTGGGTATTTGGGGTTTTTTTCCTGGGTACTTTTTTGGTATTTTCCTGGGAAATTCTTGTGGGATTTTCCGGGTTTCCGTTGGGTATTCCTGTCTGGTATTTCTGGTGGGTACTTCCGGGGCTTTGCCTAAAATTTCGTTAGTGGAAAAAAGATAAATTTTTGTCCGTCTCCCAATCGCATGGTGTAGATCTTTAGTGTCTAAACTTCCTTCGATTTAAAACCCGCAGAACATAAAATATTCCTTAAAAATCCTGTAAACATGTCAGGCCCCGTGGCTTATGCAAACGGAAAAAACCTACCTTTATACCCCAAAAAAGGATGTGCAGACTGTGCATCAACATCCCACCTGCCCAGTAGTGAAAAAACAATGGGATACCCGATCAGAAAAATCAGTAGCAAAAAAAAGGGTGTCTATACAAAAAAAAAGCTTTCCCCACCAACAAAGTTAAAAAAAAAACGAAGAGAGTTTTTTATGTTATATAAAACCCCATATTTTTTGGGGTTTGTGAGACTGACAGTCAACACGAAAAAAAAAAACAAATTGAAGTAACTAAATTTTGGGTTTTCAAAAAAAAAATTTTGGGGGGGGGCCATGACAGCAAGAAAACGAACGAGACACCCCTTAAAAGGACGCGACACAAAAAAAAACATTAATAAAGAAGTTTGGGGAAAAGACAAGCAACATTTATGGACATTTTATAGGCAAGAAAATTTGAGACCTAGTCCAACGGGAAAGCTGGGGGAAAAGAGCACCGGGGGACCGGGGGGAAAAAAATTTTACAGATTGAAAAGGGGTGGGGACAAAAGGGGGGAGATGAACTTTCGTGAAAGGGGAAAATTCGGTGGCGGGATGATCGCCAACGCCATGCGGCAGGGCACTTTTGAGATATTGACAAAAAGTTCAATATTAAAGGGGGCCTTTTTTAATTTTATGATGTAGTTTTTACTATAATCACTGATCCCACGTAAATTCAGTTCTTTTCTGTTTAGGTCGCGAGTAAAAACCCTTTGCCTGAATTATTACTTCATGCCGGGGGGTAATACATAACTACAAGGCCCCGGGTGCTGGGGGGACCGGTTAGTGCGTGGTGTGGCATGCCCCCGAAATTTGTTTTCTCCCCACCTTAAAATTTGGTTTTTTAAACAAGGGCACGATGACTTTCCAATGGGTCATGAAAACCCTGGGCACCCCTTTCCCCCCTCCCCCCACCCCCCTTTTCTTGAGAAATGATTACGGTGGAGTTGGGAGTTTTGGGAAATGATGTCCGGAGATGGGAGGCATTGGGGGCCCGGGGGCCCCTTATCCCGTCGGGTGTTTCTTTTTAAAACCCTTTGACTCCCGCACCAACCATTAAAACCCAAAAACTTAACCCTTTGATTCCCCCCCCCTTCCATCAACTCCAGCAGGAAGCTGGTGGACATGAAGAGAAGAGTTAACTTCCGCAGGGGGTAGATCACCTTTTACAACGTTAACCCTTTGGGGTCGCGCACCCTGCCACCAAACATCCTGGATTGTCCCAACCAAAAAGCCAGCCCAAACAAAAAAAATAACCCTGAATCCTCACCCTTCCTGATGAACGGTTTGGTAGGAAGGGAGTGAAAGTACTTTTTTTTCAGTTGGGGCATAGCTATGTGCCCGGGGGGCAAAGGTTAAACACACAGCTCTCATTACCCAAAAAAGTCAAGGACGAAGAGCTTGTTGCATTTGCCCACTTATTACTTCACCCTCCGGAGAAGAGATCACATGTTTTTTAATTTTAAACACTCAATCTCGGTACAAAATGCAAGACAGACAGCTTAAACATATAAAATAAATTTTACGTCCACAGAGATCGGACAAAACAAAATAGGCAGCCATTCACGATCTCCTTTTCTGTGCAGCTGAATTTTATCCCATATGGAATAAGTACATAGAATTTTTCTGTGCAGAGAGATAGTCTAACTGTGGTCAAAAGCCATTGTCAAAGACGCAGACCATAGTTGGCATGTAGAAACATGCAAACAATTGTAAAAATGGTTTCGTAATTGCCTTTCTCCCCTTCCCTTCCCACTCTCTCTCTCCTCTCTCTCTCTTTTCCTCTCTCCCCTCTCTCTCTCTCTCTCCCCCTCTCGCTCTCTCTTTTTATCTATCTAATCTATCTATTTTTATCTATCTCGAGCATCTCTCTCTCTCTCTCTCCTTTCTCTCTCTCTTTTCTCTCTCTCCTCTCTCTATCTATTATCTATTTATCTATCTACGGATCTCTCTCTCTCTCTTTTTTGTGTGTGTGTTGTGTGTGTGTGTGTGTGTGTGTTGTTTGTCGTCTCTGTCTGTCTGTCTCTGTTCTGTCTGTTCTCTCTCTCTCCTCTATCTCTCTCTGTCTGTCTGTCTGTCTGTCTGTCTCTGTCTCTGTCTCTGTCTTTGTCTCTGTATCTGTCTCTGTCTTTCTGTCTGTCTCTCCCCCACTGCCCTGTCTTTCTCTGTCTCTTGCTCTGTCTCTGTCCTGTCTGTCTCTGTCTCCTCTCCTTCTCTCTTAACTCTCCTCTATCTCTGTCTGTTGTCGTCTGTCTGTCTCTATCTCTTTTCCTGTATCTGCCCTGTCTTTTGTCTCTGTCTTATTGTCTGTCTGTCGTCTCCTCCTCTTCTCTGTCTCTGTCTCTGTCCTGTCTCTGTTCTGTCGGGTTCCTCTCTCTTCCTCTCTCTCTCTCTCTCTCTTCACAAAAAAAAATTTTGAATTCAATGGGCCCTGTGCTGTCTGCGTCGTTCTATCTATCCCCGGGGGTTTTGAAAAAAATATAGTATACTAAAACCCAAATTCACCGTGACAAAGTGGTTTACGCGACGGACGAAAGATGAAAGACTGCGGGTTGACGCCCATAAATCTATTGAGCCATTGTGAGAGTTTTCGGTGATTCCCCCATTGTGAAGTTTTCGCCTGAACGGGCCCCCCCAAACCAGATTTTAAACGTGTATATTTATGTTTAAATTCATATTCATTTCATACCCTATTCATTTTTATGGGGCCCAAGGAAATAGAGAAACCTATTTTCACAACAGGAAAGCTGAAAAAAAGAGAAAACCAGGTAGACCCAGGAAAAATATTGGACGGGTTTTTGCAAGCAGTGAAAACAGAGAGGTGAAGATGTGCTTGCGGGCGACAGGGAAAAGATTCTTTATGGAGGGCATGATGGGCCAACTTTTATGCCAGGGCATGATGAGGGACTTATTTTAAAAATTCATATTCATATTCATATTCAATTCAAAATCATATTCATTTCATTCTTTTGTCACAGTGGATTTACCAAAATAAATCTCGGGCTGCTTCCTTTTTTTAGAGGCGTCGCCGCAGTGCAGCGCCACCCTTTTTTTTTTCTCTTTGTCCAAGACTTCAAAAGGCAAGAAGGCTAAATTTGGGCCCTTTAAGGGAAAGCACCGGGGGAAACAACCAAACTCTCCAAGTTTATACCAGGCAGTGGGTGAATACCCCGCTCTTCACGATTTTCAAAAATGTGTAGTATGTTTAGCGGAGCAGGGGCCCGAGTGTACTGAAGAAAGGCTTAAATGCACGTGTGCACGCGTTTTTTGTTTTTGGTTTTTTTTTTGTTTTTGGGTTTTTTGGGCCCGCCCGCCTGTCTGTCCCGCATGCATGCCCCCCAGTACTTGGTATGCGTGCGTGCTCAGTGGTCTGTCTGCTGGCTTGCTGGCTGTATATATATTCTGTTGGGATATTTGTAATCTGTCTGTCCCGCTGTCTGTTTGTCTGTCTGTATTTAGGATGTATGTATGTATGTATGGTATGTATGTATCTGTAATACATATAGATTCTACATACGCATACAGACATACACATAATACATACATACATGCATACATACAGACAGACAAACAGACAGAAAATACAGACAGATCTACAAATATACAGACAGACATATATAGTGCAGCCAGCCAGCAGCCAAAAGACCCCCTGGGGCACCACGCATACAAAGTATCTGACGGCATGCATAGAAGACAGGCAGGCAGACACAAAAACCAAACCAACCCAAACCAAAACAAAAAAAAAGCGTGCACACTGCATTTAACGCTTGCACTACACTTGGCCTGCTCACGTAAAATAAATACACAGTTGAAAATTTGTGAAGAGCAGGTATTTACCCAGCCCTTTTATAAAACATTGGAGAGATAGGTTTATTTCCCCGGTGCTTTCCTTGAAGCCATAGCCTTTGCCTCTGAAGTCCCTTGGACAAAAAGGGAAAAAAAAAAGATGGGCGCTGCACTGCGCACGCGCTTCAAAGAGAGAGCAGCCCCAGATTCATAGGTAATCCACGTGACCAAAGAAATGAATAAAGAAAAAATGAATAATATAATATGAAAAAGGGAAAATGAAATATGAATAAAGTCATCTCAAAGTGCCCTGCCGCATAACGTTGGCGACAGGCCCCCATACGAATTATCCTTTTCGCGCAACAAAATCTTCCACCCCCTTGTTCTCAGTGTCTGCAAACCAGCCAAAATTTTTTTCCCTGGGTCTACCCGGTTTTTTTCTTTCCCTCCAGCTTTCCTGTTTGATAGGTACTCTAATTTCCCCTTGCCCATAAAAAGAATATAAATGAATGAATATAATATAAAAAAGAATATACCACGTTTAAGTCCTGGATAGGGGCCAGTCAGCGAAAACTCTCACAATGTTCAATCACCGAAACTCCCCAATGCTCAATCGATTATGGCGCCAAACCCCCAGTCTTCAGTCTTCGGCCCCTCGCGTAAACCCCTTTGTCACGGTGAAAGGTTCTAGTATACTATCATTTTTTTTCCACACCCGGAGATAGATATGAACGGACAGACAGACAGCACAGGTCCAATTGAATTCAATTTCTTTTGTGAAGAGAGAGAGAGAAAAGAGAGAGAGAAAAGAGAGAGAGAAGGAAGAGAGACAGAGACAGACAGAGACAGAGACAGAGACAGAGAGACAGAGAGACAGAGACAGACAGACACAGAAAGAGAAGAGACAGACAGACAGAGACAGATACAGAGACAGAGACGGGAGACAGACAGACAGACAGACAGACAGAGAAGAGAGAGAGAGAGAGAGAGAGGAGAGAGAGACTCGTAGATAGATAGATAGATAGAAAAGATAGAGAGAGAGAGAGAGACAGACAGACAGAGACAGAGACAGAGACAGACAGACAGACAGACAGACAGAGAGAGAGAGAGAGAGAGACTCGTAGATAGATAGATAGATAGATAGAAGAGAGAGAGAGAAAAGAGAGAGAGAGACAGACAGAGACAGAGACAGAGACAGAGACAGACAGACAAACACACACACACAACAAAACACACACACAGAGGAGAGAGAGAGAGGAGAGAGAGAGAGAGAGAGGAGAAAAAATGCTCGTAGATAGATAAATAGATAGATAGATAGATAGATAGATAGAGAGAGAGAGAGAGAGAGAGAGAGAGAGAGAGAGAGAGAAAAGAGAGGAGAGAGAGAGAGAGAGAGAGTGGAAGGAAGGAGAGAAAGGGCAATTACGAAAACCATTTTTACAATTGTCAGCAATGATGCTACATGCACAATTATAGTCTGCGTCCTTTGTGACAATGGCTGTGACCACTGTTAGACTATCTCCTCTGCTACAGAAATTCTAATGTACTTATTCCATATCGATTTAAAATTACAGCTGCACAGAAAAGGGAGATCGTTAGAATGGCTTGACTATTTTGTTTATGTCACGATCTCTGTGGACACGTAAAAATTTATATAATACTGATAAAGCTGTCTGTCCTTGACTATTTTGTACCGAGAGTTGAGTGTTTAAAATCTTAAGAAACTATGTGATCTCTCTCTCCGGATGTGAAGTAATAAGTCGGCCAAATGCAACAAGCTCTTCGTCCTTGACTATTTTGTAATGAGAGCTGTGTGTTTAACCCTTTGCCTCCGCCACAACTATGCCCCAACTGCAAAAAAGTAACCCTTTGACTCCCTCATCCTATCCAACAGCTTCATTCAGGAAGGGTGAGGAAATCAAAGGGTTATTTTTTTTTGCTTTGCTGGCATGGTTGAAAATCCAGGATGCTGGTGGACAGGGTGCGCGATCCAAAGGGTTAACGTTGTAAGAAGCTATGTGATCTACCTCTGGACGTGAAGTTAACTCTCTTCTTCACCCTGTCCACCAGCTTCCTGCTGGAAATTGATGGAAAGGGTGAGGGAATCAAAGGGTTAAGTTTTTGCGGTTAATGGATAGGGTGCGGGAGTCAAAGGGTTAAAAAGAAACACCACGACGGTAATAATGGGACCCGGAGCACCAATGCCTCGCCACTCTCCGGACAATCACCTCCCAAGCTCCCAACTCCACTCGATAATCATTTCATCAAGCAAAAGGGGATGGGGGAGGGTGGGAGGCTGCCCATGCG
>JAPXFY010005541.1:0-14749 GCA_030674185.1 Monoplex corrugatus
TGATATTCCTCTGTACGAACACCCAATAAACCATACGAACATGTAAATATTTTTATTAGAGGATGTACTGAATGTGAAATAGGTTTTAGAACTGAAAACTGAAAGTCGACGTTTAAAATACAATTGTTTGAAACATTATAATGATTAAAGGACATTTATGTGCATATATCTTATACACAATTTCACCTGTTCTCAACGCAGTGCACTGAAATGTTTTAAAAAGTACACCAAACGTATCTTTGACAGTTGTTATAGTTTCAGTTCAGTTTTTCTATTATGATTGATAAATTGGATATTCATATTAATTGCATGTTTAGCTTTAAGAAAGTATGATTGATAATTGGGTATTCATATTAATTGCATGTTTAAGAAAGTGGGATCTGCTTAGTGGCTTTTCAGGTACAATACCCAGTTTTTTATGTATGTATGTGTGTACTTCGTTGTGTTTATGCATTTGTATTCAGGGATTTTGTTTTCTGAATCCATCTAGTGATAAATTGGGCAGAATGGCCAACGTCAAGGGCATATCCTTATATTCTTTGCGTGAATGCAGTAATATTGTGCTCAATTTCTTTTCCAGTTTTTTCTCAGGGTCATCGATGTTATTTACATGAGCATGTATTATAGCCCTCATATGGCTCTGAGAAGTCAGCTGGATTTTGAACACTAGTACTCGAATAATAAGGAAATGAAAAGCAGCTGCTCTCTGGAAAAAAATTCTACATAGATTGATGCTATAGAGGTCATGCGATGGAGAAGATCCAAACTGATTATAACATAAGAATATACGTGCGCATAAGCCCTACGCATTCACGAGGTCTTAGCGTGTGCGTTGAATGTCTGTCTTTGTACAATCTGCCATTGAAACAACTCACATTATACTATAGTGAAATGTATCTTTTCATTCGCTATGCCCTAAACAAACAAACAAACAAACAAACAAACAGAAACATCATTGACGACACCAGTACGAGCGTACCGTATTAACGCCCCATAGACACAGGTCATAGGAACCCACTAAACCATTTGATACCCACACTCTGTCCATCAATATTTTACATTGTCACCCATGCTGGTAAAGCAATGACTTAACCCTGTGACTCCTTCACCCTGTCCACGAGCTCCCTACTTCTTTTGCTGTCTAACACAATTTAGCACCTCCGTTACCATAATTCCCTTTGTTCTTCTTCCACCCTTCTTCCACAGAAACAGAACACGCACATGCATACACACACACACACACATACACACACACACACACACACCACACACACACATACATACACACATACACACACACACACACACACACACACACACACACACACACACCCACACACACACACACACACACACACATGCAAGCACGCATACACATGCGCACGTGCACTCACACACACACACACACACACACTCACACACACATACACACACACACACCACTCACTCACTCACACCACGGAGTCTCTCTCTCTAGTTCCATCATCATCATCATCATCATGTGCCCTTCCACATGGCTTTGGTGATCATGGCTCTCCGTACGATTCTATCCTTTGTCACTGCAAGTATATAGCACCCTTTCTGTCTTAATCCACTTTGCAAATCCGTCCAGTAGTTTCTCCTTGGATCTACCTGGTGCTCTTTTTCCCCTCCAGCTTTCTTGTTGTGACTAGTGTAAACATTTCTCTTGCCTCATAACATGTCCTATAAATGTTGCCTGCCTTTTCTTGATCCTCTTTATCAATGTTTTGTTTTTGTCTTATGCCTCTTTCTAGACTGTCCCGTTTGTTTTCTGTGCTGTCCATGTAACTCTCGACGTTCTTCTTAGAGACCAAATTTTAGTTGCCTCAATCCTGTTCTGACTTTGCGTGTTAACTGTCCAAGCTTCGCATCTCTATTTTACATCACTTATACTCTGCCCACCGTCTTTATCCTCATTTTCCTTCCATTTGTCTTTTTCCGCCTCTGTTCATTCTTTAAACTTTTATTTTATCTCTGATTCAGGAAAAGCCCAGAAACGGTTATATTCCACTTTACAGAGGTCTGTGTCTTGTTATTTTTTAGACACTACCAATGTATCGTTTGGCATTGGTGCTGTAATGTAGGTTATATAGCGATTTGTGATGTGAAGCGATGACGGCGCATGATAGGCTAGATTTCATACTGGTTGTGTTTTGTGTACCTGTGGGCTGTCAGGTGACAGTACTGTTGTCAGTCCTCAGTATAGGGTGTCTATTATAACTACATGGCTATTGCGGCAACACTGGGATATTTTACCTACGACGGAAAATGGCACGATATTGTCCCTTTGACTTTCTCATCCTATCCACTAGCATCCTGCATTGTCAACCATGCTAGCAAAGCAAAAACTTCACCCCTTGACTCCCTCACCCTATCCCCCAGCTTCCTCCTGGAAGAAGCTGACGGATAGGGTGAGGGACTCAAGGGGTGAAGTTTTTGCAGTTGGTAGATAGAGTGGGGAGTCAAAGGGTTTATTAATCACTTTCAGTGGGAAAGTGAATAGTTTCCTCAAAGATTGTTGGAACGTTGCATCGATATCAATAAGGAAAGACAAGATATAGCAGGTGAGCTATCCGAACGTCGTGGAAGGCAGCAGAGTAATTGATTTTTCCCATTGGCTATTCATGCGGTCATAACGTCTTTTTGTTGAAAGTAGAAAATTGAAAGCAAGGCATCTATAATTAAAGTCATTTGCCCCATTCACTTTACAGTAACATTACGAATGCAGCGCAGCCCGTGCTGTGCGTGTGAGGCGGTATCACGCGGTTGTTGGAACATGGACAACGGAGCACATTCTTTCAGACACGGCGCCTGGCCTACGTCAGAGCCCCCCCCCCCCTCTCTCTCTCTCCTCTCTCTCTCCTTCTCTCTCTGTTTCTGTTTGTCTGTCTGCCTCTGTCTCTCTCTCTCTCTCTCCTCCTCTCTCTCCTCTCTCTCCCCTCTGTCACTCTATCTGTCTCTGTCACACACACACACACACTCTCTCTTCTTACTCTCTTTCTTCTTCTTCTTCTTTCTCTGTCTCTCTCTTTCTCTGTCTGTCTGTCTCTGTCTCTCTCTCTCGGTCTCTCTGTATCTCTCTATTTCTCTCTCTTTTCTGTCTGTCTGTCTGTTCTCTGTCCTGTCTGTCTGTCTCTCTCTCTCTCTCTCTCTCTCTCTCTTCTCTCTCTCCTCTCTCACTCTCCCCACTTTCCTCTCTGTACTCTCTATCTCACTTTCTTCTCTGTCTGTTTCTTTGTCCTTTTCTGTCTCTTCTCTCTCTCTCCCCCCCCCCCCCCCCCCCCCCCCCCCCCCCCCCCCTGTGAGCATTGCCCGCTAAACGCAGTCCTTTTCCCTAGATCACAGGCGCTGGTTGCTGCTGATGCTGTTGTGATCTCACAACTACCGCGCTCGTTCGGACAGAAGACAGGTAAACTGCTCAGTGTAACTAAATCGATGTTGTATCGGGGTCAGTGAAGAATTGCTTATTTCGCTTTTTTATTATCGTCGTCATTCTTATTGTTTTCGTTTCGTTTCGTTTCGTTTTGTTTTGTTTTGTTTTTGTTTCACTTTTTCTCATTCATGTTCTTTCCTGTCTTTCTTTGGTTCATTTATTTCTAGTTCTTCTTCCTGTCTTACTGACGACCGATGCCAGCTATTGCAGATGAAGGTCAATTACGTGTACAGTGTATGTTTATTGAACGGTTGGTGTCAGGCAGCCAGTAATTCTTTGAACTCAGAGTATACACTCCACGATCAGTCCTGCTCCCTGATTCGCTGTAATTTCATATCACCATTCTATCCGAGATGAAAGATTTTTTTAGTGCACATTTCCACTTTTACATCGATCGGATGTGTGTGTGAGAGAGAGAGAGAGACAGAGAGAGGGGAGGGGTTCAGAGAGAGAGAGAGAGAAACAGACTAAGAGAGAGAAGAGACAGAGAGATAAAGAAAGAGACAGACAGAGAAAAACAGAGAGAGACACGGTGAGACAGACGGACAGACAGAAACACAGAGAGAGACAGACAGACAGATAGAGAGAAAGAGAGAGAGAGGTGTAGACAGACAAAGAGAGAGAGGTGTAGACCGAGTTTCTCAACTCTTTATGCTTTGATCTTTACAAAGTCGGATCAAAGGTGTGAACCATTGACAAGTGGCGAAAGAGTAAGTTTGAAAGGTAAGGCACTAAAGTCAAGGTCACACGAACCACACACAAAAAAGTGCCCCAAATTAGCGCTATTCGGAGCAGGTGTGTGTACAGCACTTTCTCAGGAGCTCTTAACAATATTAAAAATAATGTGTTCTGACAGTCTGCCGTTTCCCTCAATGCACATCAAGTTTTATGCCACAAGAACCTGTTTCAAGATCACGTTGACTGGTATTCTAGACCATCTGTCATTGATATTCTAGATCATCTGTGACTGATGTTATAGACCATCTGTAATTGATATTCTGGACCATCTGTGGCTGATATTGTAGATCATCTGACTGATATTCTAGACCATCTGTAACTGATATTCTAGACCATCTGTGACTGATATTCCAGACCATCCGTGCCTGATATTGTGGATCATCTGTGATTGATATTTCAGAGCATCTGTGACTGATATTCTAGACCATCTGTGGCTGATATTCAAGGTCATCTATGACATATTCTAGACAATCAGTGACTGATATTATAGACCATCTCTGACTGATATTCTAGACCATCTGTAGCTTTGTGATTACACTGTTCTGAAACAAAAACTGTCAATAAATCAAGGATCGATTTTCTCTATAGGTGTAAGATGAAACTATGTTTTCTATACTAATTTTTTCTGCAATTTGTGTCTCTAGATGTGCAATGGTTTGGCCTCAGCGGTGAAGAGAACATTGCCCCCAAAGTGTGGTTTTGCGCGTCTTCCATTTATAATAATAATAATATATTTTATTTATATAGCGCAAAATCTTGACAAAATCAAATCTAAGCGCTGAGCGTATACATGCATACATACCTACATACATATGAGCGTATACATGCATACATACATGCTTACATACTTACATACATAAATCTAAGCTGAGCGTATACATGCATACATACATACATACATAAATCTAAGCGTATACATACATACATACATACATACATACATACGTACGCACATGCATACATAATAATTACAATATTTATATAGCGCAAATCTCGACAAAATCAAATCCAAGCGCCGAAAAGATACACACGCACACACGCACGCACGCACGCACACACACACACACACACACACACACACACACACACACACACACACACACACACACACACACACACACACACACACACACACACACACACACACACACACACACACACACATGCATGGCCACAAATGGGGAGAAAAGAATAAAAGCAATAAAAGCAAGAATAAAACCAATGGAAAACCACAGAGAGCACATCATATACAATTATATATTAAAACAAAGTGAAGAACAAAAGAAAACTGTTATGACATTCTGAAGCTTTTCTAACCTTATTTGAAAGAGATATTATTTCATATCAGCCGGAGGGGTGGATGTGTATGCCTGTCGGTCTGTATCTCTCTGTTTGTCTCCTTTGTGACAAAGAGTATCGGCAAAATATGTTTCATCTGTTTCTGAGTGAATATTTCCCGAAGTTACACTAAAAGTGTTGATCGTTTAGGTGTTGTGTATGTATGAATTCGCTAAAGAGGAGGCCAAGGTCTGACCACAAGACTAAAAAGTGCTGAAGATCGGTACTGTTCGGAGGAGACGTGAGACCAGCTATACCTCAAGGTATGTTGAGTCTACTTACATTCTGAATTCACGGTTTTGAGAATCGACTATTTTCCTCGCGATTCACAAACTTTTATTTGGATGAAACATTTATCATGATCGCAGTGATTTGAGAAATTCAACATTTTGGATTCTCTTCTGAGCAGAAGAAATTTCAAATTCGAAATTTCTCAGCCGTTAAGAACAAAATATTATGTTGTTTTTTTGTTTTTGTTTGTTTGTTTGTTTCAAAACCAGTGCACGCATGTCAGAAATCTCAACCATTGTTGTAGACACGGTCAAGCCCTGTGAATAATCCACGTTTGTCGTAAGAGATATTATGTCATTTATTTGAAAACCCACCAAAGATTAAAGAAACATAATAGCTTATATATGTTTAGTTTTACTTTCAGTCAGACTCTCAATTGCCGAAGTGTGGATGACCTAGATCCTTTTCAAGGTCTGAACTACCAGCTTGTAAAAATGTACATGTTGGTCACAACTGCAAAAGTTATGAGCCGATCGTATTTATATTTGGTTGTACAGTTTACAAACAACTTCGTATAAAGTTGTTAAAGTTCATTTGACCTTGGGTCGTTTTCAGGGTCACCTGTAGCTTTACATGACATAAAATGACGAATGTCCATATGGCTGGATCATACTATGTTAAACCACTTGCATTTTCTAACTTCTTTGCCTGTTGTAAACACGTGATTGTTTTGTTCAACTGATTTTTATGTAAGACGGGAAATCATGAGACTGGCTTGACATCTTGTTATTCATATCGAGTAACAAAATCACGATTACGCACGAACACGAGGAGATCAACAAATACTCTCTGCTTGTTCCCTGGGTCAAATAGCTAAGGCCCTGCACATGTACCTAGTGACTTTCCTATTAGCAGAGTGGGTGTGTGCATCAAAAGACGTTTTTATTCAGTCATATTTTTTGCTCGTCATGCTTTCAACAATCATCATCATGTACCTTGCCACATGGCGTTGGCGATCGTGGCCCTCCATACGAATCTACCTTTTCTCGCTACAAGTATATGTCCCACCCTTTTTGTCCTCTTCCACTGCACAGATCCGTTCAATATTTTCTCCCCGGGTCTACCTGGTGCTCTTTTACCCACCAGCTTTCCTGTTGTGACTAGGTGTTCACATTTCTCTTGCCTTATAAAAAGTCCTCTAAATGTTGCTTGTCTTTTCCTGATGTTCTTCATCAATGTTCATTTTGTGTTTGCATCTTTCAAGACTGCCTAGTTTGTTTTCTTTGTTGTTCATGGAACTCTTAACTTTCTTCTTAGAAACCACATTTCAGCTGCCTCAATCTTACTCTGACTTTGTGTGTTGACTGTCAAAGCTTCGTATCCGTACAACAGTATCGGTTGTCTGAAACATTGAAGAACTGTCTTCCTGATGTTAATTGATAGGCGTTCGTTGGTAAGAACACTTTTCGTTTTCTTGAATGCTGTTTTGTCTTGGCCAGTTCTGCTAGATATTTTCAATGTGCATCCGCTGTCTGGTGAGATGATTGTTCCCAGATACTTAACAGTTTGTCTGAATGTAGTGCCACGTGCTGTTATTTTACATGAGGGGAGTTTTTTACTGATTACCATGACTTCAGTCTTCTTGCTATTTAGCTCCAGCCATTTATTTCTGCATCCTTTTTCTGTTATATTCACAAGATTTTGTATACATACACAGCACACAAATCATGGTCATTTTTGGGCCATGTTCATTGTCACATAGAGAAAGAAAGTGAGAGAGATGTGACGATGGTGACAGCATATCAAGATACTGACTTTGTGATTTTACATATGTCTATGCATCATTTCCACACCGTCACGACCCTTTGGGGAAAAAAAACGAAACGAATACACAAACTATGGAATGCTTTTACAACCATGCCAAAGAACAGGCGAAATCTTGAACACTGTCAGCTATTGATATTTGTTATTTTTGTTTAAAGCCCAGCCGACTGCGCAGAGCCATATCAGGGCGAAAACCGTTTCAAAATATGCACAATATTTCAACGGAAAAAAAAGGAAAAGAAAATTGAATACACTATGAACGCATTCGTGCACATAATCAAAGGAGATGCCCCTGGCTTGACCACTCCGTCCAATTTATCACACAGGATATTTAAAAAGAAATACCTGAATACAAATATAAATATAACTAAGAACACTAAAACATCTAAAAACGGTCATAAATAACCTAAAATTGCTTCCGCTGTCATATTTCCCTAGAGCCAAAACTGCACTTAGTAAATGTACCCAATTATCATTCTCAAGAGAAAGTACGTACGACTTTATCGTAGAGGTAAATGGACCAGCAAGGCAGAAAATTATAGGAAGAAATAACAGAATGCAAAGGAACAAGGCAGAAACAAAGAGAGTGATAGAAAAGAGAAAATTTCTAGCACAGAATTTCCAGAAGGTGGTGATACTATTTACACTGAAAGAGCCCCCGCTATCCTCACGGGGGCGGGGGAGCACTGTCAGTTACGAGGGCGAAAGCTTACTGAAAAGTCATAGTACATAAGGTTTTCTGAAACGTATGTAAACCAATGATTACTCACTTCTTGCATTCATTCTCCCAGTGCTGTCCTCCTTTGTAGTTTCTCCATAAAACCCTTCCCTTCTTCAGGTTATAAAACGAAGCAGGCAGATATTTCACTGAACACACACACACACTCTCTCTCTCTCTCTCTGTCTATCTCTCTCTCTCACTCTCTCTCTTTCTCTCACTCTCACACTCACACGCACACACACACACACACACACACACACTCTCTCTCTCTCTCTCTCTCTCTCTCTCTGTCTCACTCACACACACACACACACACACACACACACACACACACATACACACACGCACAAAACACACAAAACACACTCACTCACACACACGCACTCACACACATACAAACACACATACAAACACACACACACACACACACACACACACACACACACACACACACACACACACACACACACACACACACACACACGCAAAAAAACGGAGACGGAAAACGAATATAGCAACAAGAAAAGAAGACAGAAAAACGAGAGAAGGGAGAAAGAAATTAGAAAAGAAAAAAACAGGGTGATCAAGCCATTCTAGAAAATCCCTTTTTATACATTATAAAGGACAATAAATATTAATTCATGATATGTGAATTTCTCATTGTACAGCTGAAAAACTGAAAAAGCACAGCTATTACAAATCACCAGTATGATACGATTATTTAAATAGCGGTACTATTTATCTTATTTACACAAATAATAAAAATGGAATAACAAAAAAGGGAAAATCATGGAGGGTAGGTAGAAGAGTGGCAGAATGGTTCAAATGTTCGCCTGCCAATAACTAAACTCGAGTTTCCCATTAAGGCCTGAACTTTTCTCCTTAGTTTGACTGGAAAATCGAACTGAACGTGTTGTGCTTTGGTTGGGGACACACACACACAAAATAAATAAATAAATAAAAAAAAGAATCGGCCCCTGTGCACGCTAAAGATCCCACGGCAGTTGAAAATCGTGAAGAGCGGGGCTTTCACCCGGCTGCCTGACATAAAACATTGAAGAAATAGGTTGATTTCCTGATCCTTCCCCTTCAAGGCCAATTAGTCTTCTTTCCTTTCTAAAGTCTTGGTTAAAAAACTGTGTGGCGCTGCATTGCGGCGACGCGCTCTTAAAGGGGAGATCAGCCCGACTTTAACATGTAAATCCACTATGACAAAAGCAATAAATATAAATATATGTATCAAATAGCAATGCTGAACATTTTAGGCAGTAAATTGGTCATTGTGACTTAAATATGGATGATAACACTGAATGAAGCTTAAGTCTGTTTTCACACAGAAATGTTGCTATCATGGAATCATGGAATTTATTCCTGGAAATTCGGCGATGCAAATTTTCATACAAGTGTAAGAATAACAGTAGTTTTCGTTCGCCTTATCTAAAATTCTTTTGAGTATGTGCTTGTATACGTGCCGTTTTAAGTCACTGAGTTATATTTCTTTGTAATTAATATAAGCATTTAAAAAAAATCACTAATTGTAGAATATATTTATATTTTTAATGAGTAAGCATATTTTCATACAGGTGTTTAACATATTTTGTCTGGGATCGCTTCAATTCACACACACACACACACACACACACACACACACACACACACACACACACACACACACACACACACACACACACACACACACACACACACACACACACACACACACACACAGGGAGAGAGAGAGAGAAATGCACACACACACACACACACACACACATACACACACACACACACACACACACACACACACACACACACACACACACACACACACACACACACACACACACACACTCACACTCAGGGAGAGAGAGGACCATACAAATGCAGACACACACACACACACACACACACACACACACACACACACACACACACACACACACACACACACGCACGCACGCACGCACCTGCATGCACGCACACACTCTAAAAGGACCTGAGAAACTGTGTTCAAGGAATAGATCTAGAACTGCACAATCATATTTTTAGTGGTTTCCTCAAACAAAGCTACAAAAAATACAGCTTTGAATGTATAGGCTTAAAGCAGTTGTGACAAGATTTCAGTCAAGTGTTAATAATACATTCAACAGGTAGAACCGAACTAGGTATATGCTGACCCAAACTTTTGCACTATGCCTGGATCTCTCTGTTGCAAGAGAGAATCGAAGAGTCTGAAGTTAAAGATATTCCACCACATCAGGGAATACAAAGAAGTCCTGTTGCGTAAATGTAATTGTTCACACAAAGTTGGTCATCCTACGTCACCAGAAACGGTGCAATGAATCCTCAAAACAGCATCACTGAACCAGCCGGTGCTTGGTTGATATATTGGTTGATTTAGCAGACATCTTGCTTTTGCATACGTATCAACCATGACCTGAAGGAACTAAGTTGCATAATTGAAAGAGGCATGTTGACCACTTCTTTACCCTCACTCTGGACAAAACTGCTGAGGAAATTGTGCGAAAAAATGCGGGATAGATTTAGCTGTCGTAACAACCGGACGCAATCACTCAGGAAAGATGCGCTTCCAGACTTACAAGGAGATAAGGCATAATACGTACACATTCGAGATATGATGCCACACAACGTGATGGATATTAGTTTTAGGTTGTTGATCATGCAACTCCGTTCTCTCAGGTCATAGTTCACACGTATGCATAAGCAAGATGTCTGCCGTGTAATCGAAAATATCAACCAATCATTGGCCGTTTTGGTTTGAGATGTAGTTTCATGCTCGTCTTGCTATTTGCCGTCTTGCTTTAAGACCATATTAATCATTCTTTACATCACACATTGCTGGACTCGTCAGAATGAATTCCGGAGCGGAGAATCTTTTTAGCGTGGAATAAATGCATGAAATTTGGAGGAAGCCCTTTTTGAGATCGTGTATATATGTTTATATATGTATACATATATACATATGTATATATATATATATATATATATGTATATGTATATATATATAGAGAGAGAGACAGACAGAGAGAGAGAGACATAGATAGATACATAGAGAGGTATAGACATGGAGAGACAGACAGTCAGGCAGATGCACAGAGAGAGAGAGAAAGAGACAGAGACACAGACAGACACACAGAGTGTGTGTGTGTGTGTGTGTGTGTGTGTGTGTGTGTGTGAGACACAGAGAGAGAGAGAGTTCTGATTTTACATTTATCTATAGTGACATAACGGTAGAAAGGTAGAAAGAAACTCTAGGGAGAGCTAGACAACAGAAGGTCTTCAGAGAAGTAACCCCCTTTAGACAAGTGTTTCGGCCCTGAATTCCTTACAATCTCGGGGGGCCGGGCCACATCCAGGTCATGACTCCTGGATGCCCTTCTGCTTTGTCTATTTTTTTTTTCCCACGCCGGGGAGCGAACCTGGGCGATTCTGCGCTTCAGAACTGCGGTACGCGGTTTTACCAATGTGCTAACGGGGCACACATCATCTGTAGGGAATTTAATCCTTATGAAGTTCACTTTTGGTTCCTCCTTGCCCAGATCCAGCTTGAGCTCCTTTCTGCTGCCTCTGCCATCGCTTTAAGGGCTCTAGTCCTCTTCTTCCCAGAAATGGCGAGTTGTTTCATGAGATCATAAGCGGAGGTGCCCACAAACCCTCTTGCCCCGACCTCTATGGCGAAGATTTTGACCCTCAGACCTGCTTTCTTCAGGGTGCTGGCAAGACCGGCGTATTTTTCGGTCTTGTAGATATGTGCTTCTTCCATTCTGCTTTCGTATGGCACAGTGAGTTCTATCAGAATCACTTGTTTCGAGGAGTCAGAGTGGAGAGCGATGTCTGGTCTCATGCCTGTCTTGCTGATGACATCTGGGTAATTTCTCCACTCTGGGAGGTGCGCACTCCCAGTCGACTGCTCCATCCAGAAGACCCTTTGGCAATGTGCTGGTTGTCATAGCACTTTCGGGCCAGACCTGTTTCCCTCCTGCTTTGTAGAACGTTGTCATAGCAATTGGTGCGTTTGGGTCATGGTTTTTTCGCTAACCACGTCTGTGATCACTTTCAGAACTTGGTTGTGCCTCCATGTATACCTTCCTTGGGCTAGCGCTACTTTGCAAGAGCTTAGGACATGTTCCACTGTTTGTTTCTTTTGACAAAGCGGACATGCTGGGTCGTCTGATTTCCCCCATTTCACTAAGTTTGCATTCGAGGGAGCAGGTCATATACAGATCTGAGGAGGAAGCTTATCCTTAGAGGAGCCATGTGCCACATATCGTTCCAGCTGAGACTTTTTTGGAGTGCACTGTCCCATGTTGTCCATTGCCCCTGTTGACCTTGCTGGACTGCCTTCTGCACTCTTTTGACATCTTCTTCTTCCTTCAACTCCTGTATGATCATGTCTCTTTTTTCCTTCCCTTTGGCTTTGGACCACCACTGCATTTTTGTTGCTCCCAGTCCCTGGCTGTTGGTTTGCGTGTGTCCAATTATTTCTTTGATGCTGAGGTTTCTCTTGGCATTGTTTACAGCCTCTTGGACTTTCCACTTTCTGCCAGTTCTCAGCTTTGGATGAACTGATCTCACGATATTGTCTTCCGATTCCTCCAGCATGCTCAACAGTCTTGCTTTTCCAACTTTGTATTCCTCCACTATGGATTTGAGAGGTAGCTTCAGCATTGCTTGACGACAGTAGAATGCAACATCAGTGAGACCAGGTGGGACACCGAGCCATTTTCTTGTATATTTGTTGATTTTGGTTTCCATTGCTTCGACTGTGCTGGTGCAAATGTCATAGATTAGCAGTGGCCACAGCAGCTTTGGTATCAGCATGAACTGTAGACACCAGACTTACTTATGCACCTAAAAGAAGAATATTTGAAGAGGCTTAACCATCTTCGCTATTCATTTTCAACCTGATGATGCGTCTCTCTCTCTTCTCTCTCTCTCTCTCTCTCTCTCTCTCTCTCTCTCTCTCTCTCTCTCTCTCTCTCTCCCCTCCTCCTCCTCCTCGTCCTATTTATCGATTTATTCATCCGTATTAAAGTGGCAAGTTAAAATCGATTAAGTAGGCCCATAACCCAACTTCAGCTTCAAGAACTAGATAGAAATAGAATGGTAGTATCGTCAATCGCCGCTTTCACAGAGATTGAAAGCGCTTTGAATGTCTTTCCAGTGATGCATTCGCCAAGGACTCGTGTCCAATAAACTGCTTTTCCTAGTGTACCACCTACTTGCCTGACTAATTTCTCCCCATTTGAACAAATGCTGAGTATTTTAGTCTGGTTTTCATGGTCTTGGAACCCAATATACTGATCTTCCTATGACCAAGAAGTGGGTGGGTGGGTGGGGATGGGGGGTGGGAGGAGGGTTTTCGTAGTCATTGTGTTGGAAATCGGCCTAATATAGATTTGGATGGAAGCAGGAGTTTGAACATATTCAAACGTAGTGAGTGTGTGTGTGTGTGTGTGTGTGTGTGTGTGTGTGTGTGTTTGTGCGTGTGTGCGTGTGTATGCGTGCGTGTGTTACCGTGTGTGTATGTGTGTGCGTGTGTGGATGTGTGTGTATGTGTGTGTGTGTGTGTGTGTGTGTGTGTGTGTGTGTGTGTTGTGTGTGTGTGTGTTTTAAAGTAGTGAAGAATCTGACCAATAACTATCAACTGGCTAAGTACCACAAGTCAAAATCGAGCAGCTCATTGACAAAGGTTATTCATTTACCCCGTTAAAAAACATTCAGGGAACCAATCTTCATCCAATTAACCTATCATCATCATTATGTTCCCTGCTGCATGGCGTTGGTAATCACGGCACTCTATACGAATCTGTCTTTTGTCGCTGCAAGTATATCTCCCACCCTTCCCATCTTCACCCATTCCGCAAATCCCTCCAAAATGTTCTCCCTTGGTTTACCTGGTGCTCTTTTTCCCTCCAGCTTTCCCGTTGTGACTAGGTGCCCACATTTCTCTTGTCTCATAAAATGTCCTACAAATGTTGCTTGTCTTTTTGTAGTCCTCTTCGTTAATTTTCTTTTTGTGTCTGCCTCCTTTAAGACTGGTCTCGTTTGTTTTTTTTGTTGTCCATGGAACTCTTTTTCTTCTTAGAAATCAAGTTTCAGCTGCTCAATCTTGTTCCGACTTTGCGTGTTGACTGTCCACACACATCCGCACAACAGTATCGGTTCTACATAACACGGAAGAACTCTCTTCCTGATGTTAATTGATAGGCATTTGTTGGTAAGAACGCTTTTTGTTGTCTTAAATGCTGTTTTAGCCTCGCCGATTCTATTTGCATTTTCTGGCGTCTGGTGAGATGACCGTTCCCAGATATTTAAACCTATGAACTTGTCTCAATGTAACGATTTGCCGTTATTTTGCATGAGGTTTTTATTTTTTTTAATTTTTAAACTAATTACCATGATTTTAGTCTTCTTGATCT
>JAPXFY010005542.1:0-2500 GCA_030674185.1 Monoplex corrugatus
ACACGATCACGACCCCAGAAAACAATACAAAAAATATCAAACAAATAAACAAAACACAAACAAAACAAAAATCCAGAAAACAGATATGTGTACTAAATATTTTTTTCCTTTTTTGTTGTTGTCCTGTTGAAGTATGTTTTGAAAGGTTATAGCCCTGAAATGTCGGCTGGACTTTAACAAAAACAACAATAACAATGCTGTTGAAGTGAGGTTGGACTACAATAGCGGTTCCTCCCATAAAAAAAATATCATCCGCCAATAAAAGAGTCACCAGGTTACAGGCAATACGATTGACAGCAGCACCATCATTTCCATTGTTTATCACTTCAACAACTTCAACAGGGTGGAAAAAAACGGTCAGACTATTGTCTTTGTGTGTGTATGTGTCAAATTTGATCATAATCAGCTCCTGACAGAATTAGTTCCCGTGTCTTTATTCATGGCTATGGTAAGGTTCATGGTTATGGTAAGGTTCAGTTAGTTTTATGAAGTACGGCACAGTTGGATGCCAATCTGCGCGCGCAAGTTTTGTAACAATTTGGTCCAGAATCGTCCTCTGGAAGGCTTTGTGAGGAATCAAAGCATGAACTATTCACCGAAATACTGACCTCGGTAAAGGTCAGTGCGGAATCAAGTATCAATGCACAGATGCACATTTTTATCTCTTGACCATCTATGGCGGTATTTCGCGTGGTAAGCGGCAGCAAGAGCATAATCTTATTGGACATATGTTTCATAACCCCATGCCTGAATAGCGGGGGAAAATATATCTCTCTTATTGGAGCTTTGGGGGATACTCTCCATCAGACCGTTTATGTCCAAAACAACACGTAAATAACTTATCTGTTATTGTTAATTCTTGGCTAAACTGGTGTTGTTACATGCTAGTTCATATTCATACTCATATTCATATTTAAATTCATATTCATATGTATATTCATATTTGTATTCATACTCATTTCTTTTTGTCACAATGGATTTATCATTTGAAATTCTGGCTGATCTCCCCTTTGAGAGCGTGTCGCTGCAGTATAGTGCCACCCATTGTTTGTTTGTTTGTTTGTTTGTTTGTTTGCTTGTTTGTTTTCTGGATTTTTGTTTTGTTTGATATTTTTGTATTGTTTTCTGGGTCGTGATCGTGTATATGTGTGTATGTGTGTGTTTGTTGTTGATTTCTTTTGTTTCGTTTGTTTTGTTTTTTATAGGGGTTGTTTGTTCCGTTTTGGTTTGGTTTGGTTTGGTTGGTTTGTTGTGTTGTGTTGTGTTGGTGTGGTGGTTGGTGTGGTGTGTGGTGTTGTGTTGTGTTGTGTTGTGTTGTGTTGTGTTGTGTTGTGTTGTGTTGTGTTGTGTTGTGTTGTGTTGTGTGTGTTGTGTTGTGTTGTGTTTGTTGTGCTTTGCTTGTTTTGTTTTGTTTTGCTTTGCTTTGCTTTGGTTGTTTGTGTGTTTGTTTGTTTGTTTTTGTTGTTGTTGTTGTTTGTTTGGTTTGAGTTGTTTTGTTTCGTTTTGTTTGTTTTGCTTTGTTTTGTTTTCTTCCCGGAAAAAGAGAATGAACTAGAAAAGCTGCGATAATTGAGATGTCGTTTTAATTATATTGGTGGGCAGATGAGGCTACGTGTTTTGTTGATTGGTGATAATATCTGTGATGTAATTATACAGGACATTGGTGATAATATCTGTGATGTGATTATACAGACATTGATGATAATATCTGTGATGTAATTATACAGGACATTGGTGATAATATCTGTGATGTGATTATACAGGACATTGGTGATAATATCTGTGATGTAATTATACAGGACATTGGTGATAAATGTGATGTGATTATACAGACATGGTGATAATCTGTGATGTATTATACAGGACATTGGTGATAATATCTGTGATGTAATTATACAGGACATTGGTGATAATATCTGTGATGTGATTATACAGACATTGGTGATAATATCTGTGATGTGATTATACAGACATTGGTGATAATATCTGTGATGTGATTATACAGGACATTGGTGATAGTATCTGTGATGTGATTATGCAGGATATTGGTGATAATATCTGTGATGTGATTATACAGGACATTGGTGAGATACGTTTAGATTAAGTGGCTGGTCGTGTTTCCATCCGTTGCCATTGATTTTTTTTTTTGATTTTTTTTTTTTTTTATCATTTCAGATTTGGCTACACATGTCATTACAATGTAGCCGAGATTTGTTCCCGTGACAGACTAACAAAAACATAAGATAAAAAACCTTTGGCTCTGTAGGACCTCAGGACTATGCCAAACGCATAGGGCTTATGTGCAGGCTTAAGGCTTGTGCCATGATCATTTTGCATCTTCTCCCATCACATTGCACGAGTGGAGTCAATGCATATGAAATTCATTCTGGGCGCGGAAGCATCATCTTGAGACACAGAAGCAGAAACTGAATCTGATGGTGCCAAAACGCAATGTTAAGTCAGCTGGCCAGCAATGTTTTCAGTTTCAAGGCGTCATCTG
>JAPXFY010005542.1:5000-14749 GCA_030674185.1 Monoplex corrugatus
TTACAGATCCTAAGTGCAAGATCTCGGATGCTCCCAACATCGCAAACGCCCACGTTAGTACCTGGCAAAATACGTCCATATCGGTGAAAGGTGACATCCTCTGTGACGAAGGATATCTGAACACCAAGGATGACGTACCATATCTTCTTTGCCCCCAGTACAATGGAACGTGGACCCGTGTGATGGAGGGCACCTGTAGCCAGATCGTCTGGAGTAATAACGCGGTAAGGGCATGACCTGCTTAACCCTTTGACTCCCGCACCCTATCCACCAACTGTAAAAACTTAACCCTTTGACTCCCGCACCCTATCCACCAACTGTAAAAACTTAACCCTTTGACTCCCGCACCCTATCCATAATTGTAAAAACTTAACCCTTTGACTCCCTCACCCTATTCACCAGCTTCCTGCAGGAAGCTGGTGGGTAGGGCGAGGGAGCCAAAGGGTTAAGTTTTTGCTTTGCTTTGCATGGTTGACTATGCAGGATGCTGGTGGACAGGGTGTGAGAGTCAAAGGGTTAATAAGAGTAAGCTTAATTCAAAACGAGTGTGACTGCCTGCGTTCAAGCAAACAGAAACCAGGAAAAGAAAAGACGAAAAAAGAACCAGAAAGCGTATTTAATACAACAAGACAGCGCAAATTTTAGGCCAACTGTCTTTGTCAAGCGTAAGATCACAAACAAACAAATACCAGATGTAACAATTAAGAGAAAAAGACTGAAACCTCTGGATAGAACAACAGGGAAGTTTCAGTCTTTTTCTCCTAATTTTTGTATCTGGTGTTTGTTTGTTTGTTTGCTTGTGATCTTACGTTTGACAAAGGCCAGTTGGCCGAAAATTTGCGCCTGTCTTGTCTTGTATTAAATACTCGTTCTCATTCTTTTTTCGGTTTTGCATCTGGTTCCTAAGAGTAAGCTTAACTGATAATACTGTAGCCAGTTGAAAAACAAACAGGAAGATGTGGAATGGAACGGTATGATTCATCTTTTCCAAGCTCAGGTTCTATTCTGACCAACAACACGGATGCCATGGGGGCTCCTTCAGTATAAATAGTATCCCCTGCTTCTGGAAATTCTGCGGGCCCCAGTAGCTCAGTTGGTTTGAGCGTCGGATTCACATGCTAATGGTTGTGGGTTCGAATCCCGGGGTGCGCTACATTAAACTGGCCTTCTCACTGTCCCATCTTAACATCATTGTTGTTCTGGTGGTGTCAGTATAGGATTAGATAAGTCCTTCTTTCCCCACTTCCCTGGGATGGTTATCCCCGTCGGCCATATCACCTGAGGTGGGTGTCGACGTAAAAACTGAACAAATCAATCAATCAAAATGGAAATTCTGTGCTAGAAATTTCCTCTTTTCTGTCACTCTCTTTGTTTCTGCCTTGTTCCTTTGCTTTCTGTCATTTCTTCCCATCATTTTCTGCCTTGCTGGTCCATTCACCTATATGTGTTCGATAAAGTCTTACGTACTTTCCTCTTAGGATTGATCACTAGGCTCACGTATTAAATATGTTTTTGGCTCTAGGGAAATGAGATATGTGGAAGAAATTATGGGTAATTTAGGCCTGTTTTTATATATGTTTTAATGTCTTTAGTTATGTTTAAATTTGTATTCAGGTATGTTTTTTAAATCCCCTGTGTGATAAATTGAACGTAAGTGGTCAACGCCAGGGGCATCTGTTTAGATTATGTGCGCGAATGCATTATATATGTACTTAATTTTCTTTTGTTTGTTTTTTTCCTGTTGAGTTATTGTGTATGTTTTAAAACAGGTTATAGCCCTGATATGGCTCTACACAGTCGGCTGGGCTTTAAACAAAAATGACAATAACAGTGACGCTGGAGTATGTTGTGACAGGAAGCGTATAGTGCAGCCCTGCCGTGTAGTCTCAATCCAAAATGGATCTTCATCATCAACCTCATGTATATCATCGTTCCCATTATCATTGCATTATCATACCAGCGTGAAAAGGATGAGAGGTTCTGTGGAAAGAAAGCAGAGGGTGGCAATTTTATGCTCACTTCCTGCTTTGACTGGAAGCTAGTGTATTTTTTGCAAGAGTGCTTCCGCACTCCACCGTTTGCTCTTCCATTGAACAAGTCCATCTGCACTGGTTTGGATTCGATGAAGGTTGAATAGGTTATCATCAGACCGTCCAGCTAAGACACTTCAGACTTCAGACTACTGTATTACTCAAGGATTGTAGCATTGGGTCTGACTGGACCTGTTACACAATAGTAGCATTAGATCCCATCGGACCCGTCATACAATAGTCTATCTGGGTAGAATGAAAGACGGAAAGTTGTTTGTTGCATAACCGGACAGAAACTGGCAGGTTTTTGTTTAGCCTACGTAGCTTGGAGATATAGGATTTTGCTCAGTCAGTTAACATGAGTTTCCTTGGACAAAGGATTCATCAAGAAAAACACTAAGATTCTTTGCAGATCTGCTGAAGGCTATAGTGCAGTTTGAGATAACTATAATCTTTGAAGTTATTTATTTGGGGTTTGATTTTGTATATGAGTTTTTTTCCCCCGCTCATTTTCAGTGTATTTGTTTTCGTCCAGGCAGATTTCTTCTAAATGGTGTCTTTAATTTCTCTGGCAATGCTTGAAATGTTTCTCAGGAAAGCACAGCGGCGCAGTTGTGAGTTATCAACAAAGAAACAGTAGAAAGCTGCTGATCGTTTAGTAAAGGTTCTAAACGGTTGTAAATACACTGCGAAGAGAAAAGCCACGGATCTGAACCTTGTGGGATACCATATATCTGCGGAGATGGAATTGCTTAATGTAAACAGTGACAACAGAGTGAACCACTCAAGAACGGTTTCCACACGGCCAAATGCAAATGACAATATTGAGATCATGATGACATGGTCAGTAGTATCAAATGCTACTGAAAGATCTAACAGTGATAGAATGGACACTTTTTTTTTATTATTGGAAGCCTGCAGAAGATCATTAACACTTTCAACAACGCAGTTTTTATACTGTGGACTGTACTACAGGCTGAGTGAAAAGGTTTAAGAAAATTATTGGTTTCCAGGTGACTGAACAGCTGCGAGAAGGACTTTGGACAAGAATGGCAGGTCGGAAATAGGTCGAGACAGTTATTTTAGATTATTGGGATGAAGACTGTACTTTTTAACGGGAGTGTTTACGAGGGCAAGTTTAAAGTTCTGAGGCATGCCATCTGTGTTTAAAGAAATAGTCATGAACTCATTACGATTTAAGAAAGGTCTTCAACACAGCTAAAAAGACGAGCAGGGACTAGGTCAAAACTGCCGGATTTTTTAAGGATTGCAAGGATACGTTTTTTTTTCCGATTGATCAGGAGTGACTGGTCGAAATTATCTAAATGAGATGCCAGTAAGACGGTATAATTGAAGGATTAGCGCAAGAACTGCAAGAACTGCATTTTTATCTAAATGAGGTTCAAGTAAGATTGTTAAATTGAAGGATTAGAGCTAGAAATGCAAATTTAATTTAAATGAGATGCCAGTAAGGTGGTTAAATTAAGAGATTAGAGCTAGAAATGCATTTTTATCTAAATGAGGTGCGAGTAAGATTGTTAAATTGAAGGATTAGAGCTAGAAATGCAAATTTAATTTAAATGAGATGCCAGTAAGGTGGTTAAATTAAGAGATTAGAGCTAGAAATGCATTTTTATCTAAATGAGGTGCGAGTAAGATTGTTAAATTGAAGCATTAGAGCTAGAAATACAAATTTGTTTAACCTCAGAGGCCAAGAAGTCTTTCAGCTGAAATAAAAATTACTAAGTGACTTGCTAACAGTATTTTTCTTTCACTGAAAGACTCTTGGGCCTCTGAGGTTAAATAACAGGACAGTTTGTAATTCATTGTTTGGTCACAGTGACCCAGTGGGCCTCTGAGGATTAAATGAATGCCAGTAGCTGTCTCTAAATATTGCAGCAAGACCGCCATCACTGCCAAATTGTCTTGGTAGTAAAGTCAAAGAGAAGCCAACTGGTGTTGTGGCAGCAACGTAACTTTCGTCACCAAATGGAGGATCATGTTTGCTGCTGTGTTCCGTTATTTCTCTCCACCCACCCACCCCTCACCCTTCACCAGCCCCACTCATTGCAGGATTAGATGATGATGAGTTGTTGACAACAACATCATAAGATTATGTATCGTCAAAATCCACTTTAAAGTGTCATCCGGTTGCAGGGGTTGACTGAAACTTCGTTCTCTTTGCCACGTTCCCCGCAGGCTGGATGGGGACTGTGTATAACGGGTTTTCCCACAAGGCCAACAAGGTGAGTTCTATCTTTTTTTTAACTTACTTTCTTTGCAATACATTAACTATAATCAAGCAAAAGCAAGATTTTGTGTTTCTCTCTATATCTGTGTTTCTGTCTGGTTGCCTGACAGTCTTTTAACAGAACGTGTTCCAAAACTACGCACGAAAGGTACCGTTGAAGCATAAGAAACACTCACTTCGGCAGAGTAACTGGTTTTAAGACAAGCTTGTACACCATCTCTCACACCAGAATCCATTCTGTCAGGTCTTCTTAAGAACGCATTTTCTTGAAGACAGTGTAAATATAAAGGTGTTCCCATAGCCCTGATGTTATAGCGGACATCAAGTGTGCAATATTCGTAACCGGCAGAAAGAGTAGAGGAGCGTGCACAAACACTTGAGGAATCTCCCTCAGGCTCGCCCAATGCTAACGCCAGAGAACAATGGAAACACTTCAGACACACCGTTTACAACACTGCTATCTCAATCTCTGGCAAGAAAACAAACACGTCATCGGACTTGTTTGAGGCCTACTCCTAGGAAATGTTGTTGTCTGTCTTTGAGAAAAAGGGAAATGTCTTGGTGCATACAAAACGGCCCATGTGAACGGAACCTGCAGACTGTGGGTGCCATCCGAAGCAATGTTCATCAGCTCGCCAGGCAATGGTGTGCCAACGAGTCCTGCTTAAACGCTGCCCTTAGATACAGACAACAGCAGGTACGGGCAACATCAAGGGGATGTATGGTGGAATAAATAGACACGGGGTCCTACACAAAAGAAAATAGACCTTTGAAATCTGCTGCAGTGGAAATAATCCAGGACCGGTCACAGCAGATGAAGTTGTGGATAGAACACTACTCCAATTTATATGCAATGGAGAATATGATTGAGGAACATAACTGAACTCAATTGAACGCCTGCCAGTACTGGAGGAACTTGACAGATCAGCGAGAGGACTTTCTTGCCACTGACAAAGCTCCTGGGAAAGATGGTATCCCCGCCGAAGTCCTAAGATGCTGCAAAGGAACTCTCGTCACTATATCGCTAGAAATCCTCCGCCCCTGCTGGAAAGAAGGCGAAGTGCGGCATGACTGTTATGGACGCAAACATCGTCACAGTTTATACATGTAAAGGTGACAGGAGCGATTGCAATAGTTACCTCAGTATCTCTCACTCTTCAGTATGTTTGGAAGCTCTTTGCCTAAGTCAAGTAAGGAAACTCCAAGTATTCATGCGGTTTGAGAGCAAACAGATTTACCATCAGTATGAATCTTCTGCGTCAGCAGCTGCAGAAAAAATGCAGGGAACAGAGGAAACCGCTCTTTATGGCCTTTATTGATCTAACAAAGGCTTCACCTTGTCAGCAGAGATGGCCTCTGCAAGACCTTCATGTGACCATCTCTATCAGTTGAACTTTACATGGCACATCAATTTGGCCCTTTATCGGTGCCTCATGTAATGGCTTCATCGATCAGTAATTTGCACTTTTATCTTCTTCTCTCTCTCCTCTCTCTCTCTCTCTCTCTTCCTCTCTCTCTCTCTCTCTCTTCTCTCTCTCTACTCTTTGAATCTTTTCTCCCTTTTTCTCCTCTTTCATTTCTCCTCTTTTCTTCTCTTTTCTCTCTCTCTCATTCTCTTTTTCTCTCCCTCTCCATCTCCATCTCTTCTCTGCTTCATTTTTTATGGCAAGAGTTAATGTCTTTATTAACTGGGGGATTCATGTAACGGTTTCACTCATCAACAATTTTGGGGAGTTGTTTTCTTGAGCAAGTTTGAAGTTTGACAGCGATGTTTGTGCCTGTTTAGTTTACGGTGAATTTTATGAGCCCCGTCGATATACTCTTGCACATCAACCAAGATTTCAACGATAGGGGGTTATCAAAGGACTGTTTTCGATTACGAATCGACTTTCCTGGCAAAACAACCCTGAGTCCTGCAGGACCTAGTCTCTTTCCCTTCATATTGGGGCAGATGTTCAACATGACAGTGTATGCAAGATCCTCACATGAGTTTGATGTAAGTTCTGTGGGTATGTCTTTGTGTAGACATTTGATCGTAAATCAAATAACCATCTGCAAGTCAAAAGAATTAGTGGGAGTAGTTCTCCACTGGATCACTGTCACGTTGGTATACTAGCAAAAGAAGATCCCAGGAAGATGAGCCAGACTAAGCGTCAGCTACAACGAAAAGAGGAGCACCACGAGATTTCTGCCTTAACCTTTGACTTCCGCGGTCCTGTTCCACCAGCATCCCACATGTAAAACATGCTAGCAAATCCAAAACAAGTTTATCCACGCTTTAAAGCAAACAGGAACCGGAACAAGAAAAAGACACGAAAAAATCAGAACGCGTATTTAATACAACCAGACAAGACAGGCGCAAATTTTCGGCCAACTGGCCTTTGTCAAGCGTAGATGTAAGATAACAAATGAAAAATTTCATTTGTTATCTTACATCTACGCTTGACAAAGGCCAGTTGGCCGAAAATTTGCGCCTGTCTTGTCTGGTTGTATCAAATACGCGTTCTGATTTTTTCGTGTGCTTTTTTTTTCTGGTTCATACTAGCAAAGCAAACACTTAACCCTTTGATTCCCTCATCCTATCCACCAGCTTCCTGCAGGAAGATGATGGATAGGGTGAGGGAGTCAAAGGCCTAATTTTTTTACCAGTTGGTGGATATGGATGTGAGAGTCGAAGGGTTAAACTACATATAGAAAGGGGCGACTACTATCTTCTATCCGGAAAGCCGAAAGTGATCCTCTGATGACACAGCGCCGGTCACAATCAGTTTAACCCTTTGACTACCGTGCCCTATCCATCAACTGCAAAAACTTAACCCTATGATCCCCTCTCCCTATCCACCAGTTTCCTGCAGTAAGCTGGTGGATAGGGTGAGGAAATCTTAGGGTTAGTTTTTGCTTTGCTAGCATGGTTGACGCTTGTGAAGAAACCCATCGAGTAGATAGAAAAACAAAAAAGAACTGGATGACGAAAGAAATTCTAGGCTTGATGGAAGAACGGAGGAAGGCAAAGGGAAAAGAGGAAAGATACAGAAAGATAAACAAAGAAATTAGGAATACGTGCAATGAAGCTTAGGAAGCTTGGCTGAAAACAAAGAAATAGAAGACCGACACAAAACAGATCCTCAGGGTATGTACAGAAGAATCGAAGAAATTGCCTACAGAAAAAGACATGCATATCAACTGGTTGCTTAAAATCGAAAGGTGGTACGCTTCTCATGGAAAAAGACAAATTATTAGACAGATGGGGAGAGTACATTAGAGACCTTTTTGAAGATGACAGAAACGAAGAACACATTGTAAGAAAGAGCGTTGAAGGACCACCCATAATGAAAGATGAAGTCAGAGCAGCACTGAAAAAGATCAAACCAGGAACAGCCCAGGACCAGACAATATTACTACAGAGATGATTGAAGCCCTGGAGGAATTCAGATTGAAAAAATAACAGTTCTCCTAAATGAAATGTTTGACACCGGAAAAATCCTCAGAGATAATCAAAATCAATTTTCATTGCACTTCCAAAGAAAACATGGGCTATAGAAAGCGAACTCCATCGTACAATCAGCTTGATGAGTCATGTAACAAAAATACTGTTAAGAATAATCATGATGAGGACAAGCGACAGAATCAAAAGATAAATAGCAGAAGAACAGTGTGGATTTGTGGAAGGGAAATGAACTATTAATGTCATATACATCTAAGAACTATAATAGAGAGGTCAATCGAGTTGAATAAGGATTAATATTTATGCTTTATTGATTATACCAAGGCTTTCGATCGGGTAAAACATGAAGCGTTGATCAACCAACTAGAAAGACTCAAATTGATGGAAAAGATCTACGAATAATCAGAAATATGTATTGGAAACAAACAGCTGCGATGAGAATAGAAAACGATATAAGCTCTTTCCAAAATATCAAAAGACGAGTCAGGCAAGGTTGTATTCTGTCACCAGAATTGTTTTCACTTTACAGTGAAACCATCATGAGAAACCTAGAAGAATGCCCTGGACTAAAGGTTGGAGGAAAAATGATAAATAACATTTGCTACGCAGATGACACCATGCTAATTGCAGAAACTGAAAGAGACCTACAAAACCTTGTAAATATAATAGAAATAGAAAGCAAAAATAAAGGGTTGGAGCTAAATAGCAAGAAGACTGAAGGCATGGTAATCAGTAAAAACATGAAATCCCTCATGCAAAATAACAACAAATGGCACAACTTTGAGACAGGTTGACAAATTTGAATATCTGGGAACTGCATCTCACCAGACGGCAGATGCACATCAGAAATAGCCAGCAGAATCGGCCGAGCCAAAACAGCATTCAAGAAGACGAAAAGCATTCTTACCAACAAATGCCCATCAATTAACATCAGGAAGAGAGTTCTTGAATGTTATATAGAACCAATACTGTTGTACGGATGTGAGGCGTTGACATTCAACTCGCATAACCAGAACAAGATTGAGGCAGCCGAGATGTGGTTTCTAAGAAGAATGTTGAGAGTTCCACGGACAGCAAAGAAAACACACGAGACAGTCTTGATGGAGGCAGACACAAGAAGGTCATTGGCAAAGAAGATTAGGAAAAAACAAACAACATTTATAGGCCATTTTATGAGGAAAGGGGAACTGAAGCACCTGGTCACAACAGGAAAGCTGGAAGGAAGGAGAACACCAGGTAGACCCAGGGAGAAAATACTGGACGTACTTGCAGGGTGGACTGAAGACAGAGAGGGTGGCAGATGTGCTTGCGGCGACAAAGGATAGATGCATATGGAAGGCCATGATCGCCAACGCCATGCGGCAGGGCACATGATGATGATGATGATGAGCATGGCTGACAATGCAGGATGCTGGTGGACAGGGTGCAGTAGACAAAGGGTTAGCACACTTGTGAGAGGCCAGTCCAAACTGACCCCTTCATCAGCCTGCCTCTGTGGTCAAGATCATAACAGCTAAATACATATCGCACAGATGTCGCCTCTGTCAAGTGAATTGACAGGAGACATGGCCGACTACATCTCGTCTGACTAACAAGCACCATGGCAGTCATCAGGAACTGCAAAAAGTGGTAACACTCTTCGCCAGATGCGGCCTGACCGTATCGACGGTGAATGAAAGAAGAAGAAGGGTCTGTCTTTTTCCTTTGTTTTTATTTTTCCTTTACTGCTACTACTACTACTACTGCTACTACTACTACTACTACTACTACTACTATTACTACTACTACTGACAATAACAATAATAACAATAATAATAATGTGGCGCTGCACTGTGGCGACACGCTCTGCCCTGGGATGGCAGCCCGAATTTTACATGATAAATCCGTCGTGATGAAACAGAAATGAATATAAATGAACACACATGGTATTGTAGTATGGATAATGATGGCAATACCCATTTTTTCCCCTTTTCAGGTTTACGTGAATGGAGCCCTGTATCACTCGCGGCATTCACCACAAGAT
>JAPXFY010000554.1:0-40000 GCA_030674185.1 Monoplex corrugatus
GACACTGAAACGTCAATAAGAATGGGCCTTAAGTACCTAAAATTGCTTCCGCATATCCTTTTCCTAAAGCCCAAAATGCACACTTGATACGTATACCCAATTATCAATCTTAAAAGTACATGTCTTTATCGAACACGCACAGGTGAATGGACCAACAAGGCAGAAAATAAGAAAGCAAAGGAGAAAGAAACGACATTAAAGAGGAAATGTGTTGCACAGAATGACCAGAATGTGGGGATACTATATATACTGAAGTGAAAGCGCCGCCGGCATCCCCACATCGGTAGGTACCCGTTTATAGCTGGTTAGACTGGTGGTTTAAGCTGTAATAACCAGGTGAGCTACAGAATCGCAGGATTTAAGAGTGCACGGTTTAAGTGATGACACGCTGATAAAGCCGTTTGTTTTTTTTATATTGTAGTAGTAGTCGTGTTCGTTGAAATGCGTGACAGTGTCATTTCGATTGACTATTTCATTTTTTCTTGTCGAGCATGATTACACTAAGAATAATCTTTCAGTACTGACTCACTGAGTACATGTTTTCAGAAACGGCCTTTGATATCTCAGTTGGATGAGAATTGAATTTAGAAAGGTCTTTGCTACTAAACATTTTGCTTTTTCCCCCGCACGAGGTATCGAAACTGTTGACTTTCGCATGAGAACTTTTCCAACAATTGGGCGGGGATTATTGTGCGCCAAACCGTTCCTCTGTGGAAATGCTGAAAAAGCGGCATGGCAATGGTTAATGAGGGAGGGGGAGAAAAATACCGCGGAAAAGGAGAAAAACCGGACGTGGTTCAAAATCCAACAAATTTATGATCAAAATTTGTCTGAACATAAGGGTGTATTTATTGAAGATGTCCATAAAAAGACCAAGCGCCTTAATCAACTCGTAACACTGTGGCTTAGTAGTTAGTTTCAAAAGAATGTTCACCAAAAATCCATGCTTCCTCTCTGCTGTAGACCTATTTTTTTTCGTACAAACACTGCGTTCAGAATTCCGTAGACACAGTGCTTGCTTTGGTTGTTCTGGTGCCATGTTTTAAATAAAAACTGACACGCTAATTTTTGTTGTCTATAGACAGTTCCTCTTTCAAAGCACTTGTATTTCGCTTTTTAAAATTCTATTTTCATTTCGTGTGTGGAATAAAGGCCCGTTTATACAGAGCGCGAACGCGAACGCGGCCAACGCGAACGCGACTTTTTAGCAGTTCAGCCATTCAAATAGAGCGCGAACACGAACGCGGAAAACCGTCGACGGCTTTCGAGGCGGATCGCCTTTTTCTTGTTGTGAGAGTTAAAATTTGGTCATTTTGGAATCATGGCACAGGCAGAGTCAGACATGGAGGAGATTATAGCTCTGTATTTATACACAAAACAGCGTAGAAAGAGAAAGAGGCGTGTGTCAGTGCATGAAATTTTACAGAGAAGTGAATATGGAGAGTACCACCACCTCGTCCAAGAACTGCATTTTCATCCTGCAAAATTCCAGCAATATTTTCGAATGACTGAGGAGCGATTTGACTACATTTTGGAATTAATTCGAGACGACATTTGCAAACAAGATACTAATTGGAAGAAGGCCATCACCCCAAGAGAACGACTGGCCATTTGTTTGAGGTAAGTAAAGTTTTAGTGTTTTCCCTATACCAAGTTAATTTTGGATCTGCAATGTTTATATTTGAGTGGGAAATACTGTAGCAGACACACATTGACAAGGATGGAAAAATAATTTTTAAGACTTTCAAAAGTGGAGTATAGATAGAAACCTGTAAGTGGGCTACCTCCATCATGAAAGAAGGAGAAGAAGAAGAAGAAGAAGAAGAAGAAACAAAAGGTTCAAACTATATTGATCCATCCGTGTAAAATTATGATTAAAAGATTGTAATTATACAATGCATTCGTTAACTAAAATAATACTTGAATAGCATTTCAAACATTATGTATGCGTGTGTTCAGTGCAGTAAATCGTTATAACAGGTTTGAGTGAAAAAGAACCATTTGTAAAAAGAATCATAATTATTGTACTATCGATTATTTATCGATTCAAATGTCCAAAATGAAAATAATTAGTTTGTTCCATCGAATCTTGTGATTAAAACAGTTCAAAATGAAGAAAATAATAATTTCTTTCCCATCGAATCTTTATGAAAACAGTTCAAATGTTCAAAATTAGCATAAACACTGTTGTGTGTTTCTCATTTTGTTTAGCAATATTTTCCTAAATCAAGAACTTGCCATCTGCAAATTAAAATTCTAATAACTCAAAGAACCAAAGACACCCTTGTGGTCATCACGATCACTGAGAGTCCAAAAACTGGGTGTATGACTGGAAGCCCTGAAAGGTTGATTCCAAGTTGCTGCTGACAGTGTGTTGGCTGCCCATTGGCTGCATGTCAGGCGCAGGAGATGTCATCAAACGGGTGGATGTCAAATTCGGACGTTCCCTCATGGACTGCATGTCAAATGGTGTCGTCATTTGAGGGAAGCAGCACTGCATTTCCGCTTCATGTACGATGCTATGTATTTTGAACTTGACCTCGGCCCGTTTACGTGCAGGTAGCTTTCTGATTGTTCCGGCCATTGACTGAAGGAATAAATCCACATCATCTTGCTTTTCCTCTGTTTTCTCAGGAGTACGTGACTTCTTCTTCAAATACCGACATAAGGTGGCGTCCAAATCATCCTGAGTGCGCTTTTGTTTTCGCTTGGACGTGGACTGACTTGAGGAGGCAACACTGGTGTCCAATGGTGTAACTGGACGATCCTGTCGTGGCTGGAAGTCAGATATTTGACTTGCATCATCTTCTTCGTCAGTGAAGTTGTCTGGTTGCAATGGGTCCTCATCTGATCCCTCTGCCAAGTTGCTGCTGGTGGGTCTGTCACCCAAGTAGGGGGTTAGAAAGGACAGAGCTTTTGCGTACTTGTATTCCTTCACTGATTTAGCTGCATCCCCGCTCTGACATTTCAGCTTCCTTCGATATTTACAAAAGCCATCACGCACATTCTTCCAACGAGTTTCCACTTCTTTACCTGAAACAGAAATGCAGATCTCTATTAATTTTTTTATTTTTGTTTTCAGGTTCTTGACAACGGGGGATTCCTACCATACCATAGCATCGAGTTACCGTGTGGGGGTTGCCACAGTGGCGACAATCGTACGTGAAGTATGTGAGGCGATTTGGGTTCAACTACAACCAATTCATCTACCTCAGCCAACTGAAGAAATGTGGCGGCAAACTGAAAGTGGATTTCGTGAAAGATGGCAGTTCCCAAACTGCATTGGTGCTTTAGATGGAAAGCACGTATTGATTCAGGCGCCTCCCTGTTCAGGAAGTAAATACTTCAATTACAAAAAATCTTTCTCAATCGTTCTTCTGGCCCTCGTTGATTATCGGTATCGCTTTACATTTGTGGATATTGGTTCATACGGGTCAAACAGTGATTCTGGCATTTTCAAAAACACTGCATTGTTTCGAAAGATGGAAAACAAAACGCTTGCTATACCGGATGACAAACCATTGATCGTGGATGATCGACCCTGTCCTCATGTAATAGTAGGAGATGGTTTCCCGCTCATGACCAATTTGATGCGCCCGTATCCAGGTTCTGATCTGAATGATGCAAAGCGGATATATAATGACAGATTATCGCGAGCATGGAGAATCTCCGAAAACGCGTTTGGCATACTGGCAAATCGGTGGAGGATGTATCACAGAAAACTCTCTTGTCACCTGAAAATGTGGACTGTGCTGTGAAAGCAACCATAGTTTTACATAACATGCTGTGTGGTGAACTTGATGAGGTCGGTGCACACAGGGCTGACGTTGAGACCATGACAACAGACATCCACGATGGTGTATTGAGGCCTTTCAGTCGAGAAGGACATCGACCCAGTAATGCAGCCATTGAGGTGCGAGAACATTTCAAAAACTACTTCGTCTCCCCAGCAGGAGCAGTCACATGGCAAATGGAAGCATGCTTTGGACATGCTAATTAGGACATAGACATGCACCCACGCCGGCAGAGGACGTTTTAAACAAAGTGTGACAACAGTCAATTTCCCCAAAGAAGATATCATTCACAGCTCTCTGTCCAGACGTTAATGACAAGAACAGATAGACAAACAGACAGATTGCCTGTATTCATTCAGTGTTTATTGTACTTCCTGTGTATCAGATCTGTCAGTGCGGAACGCAGACTTTATCGTAATTCCATTTCTTTCAGATCTAAAATGGTGTCATTATGAAGACTGCTGACATGAAAGTTAAAACGTGTTTAATTAACGAAGTGACTATTCGTAGTACTAGATCTAGATCTAAGTACTACGGTTAGGGAAAAATATGCGAAGTGACTATTCGTAGTACTAGATCTAGATCTGGATTAGATCTAGATCTTCTAGATCTAGAATCGGGAGGATTTAAGGTTAGGGTTAGAATCTAGTGATTAGGGTTTGGTTTTAGGGTTAGGGTGGTGTTTTAGGTGATAGGTTAGGGTTTCTAGGGTTAGGGTTTGGGATATCTTCTAATCTATAAGTACTACGAATAGGGAAAAACATGGCTTTTGGCCTATTGGTAGTACTACTACGAATAGGGCTTGCCTTAATTAATGAATTGGTCCATACAGTTATGTTATTTTCTTTTAAAGTTCCATACCATTGTTGAAACAGGCAAAATAAATTGAAATTAATTTCAATCACATACGTGTCAGTCCAACTTTCTCTCCAATTCGCTTCCAAATATCTTTCTTTTTTACTGTCTCTTTGTAAGCTTTTTCAGCTTTGTCGAACAAAACCGGATTCTTTGCAACTTCTAAAATCAAAACTTCCGTTTTATCCATTGTCTCGGCATCGGCCATACCCTACAAGCAAAGTAGACTAGATCTGCATAGGAAAAGCCATGCCTACAAGTTTCTATTTTCGGAAATGATGCAAGGGAGGTGGTACTAGCTGATTGGTTGATACAACTTGATAGCAAGAAAGCCGCCGCGGCGTTCTGAAAAATTCGCTCTGGAGGCAATCTCGGCGGTCGACCGCGCGAACAAATATGAACAGGGCCTCTAAAAATGACTTGGGAATTCCAGGACGAAAAACCGCGTTCGCGTTCGCGCTCTGTATAAACGGGCCTTAACCCAAACGGTTGCGGATACGAACCATGAGGTGCGCTACGTGAAGACTGGCCTTACTGCCCATTTTAACAACCATGATAATGTGCTGATGTCAGTGTAAGATGAGATCCTCATTCTCCCACTTCCCTGGAATGGTTATTCCTGTCGAACATATCACCCGGTATGGGTGCTGATGTAAACGGAATCAAATCATCAGTATTCTCAAAGGAGGTTAAGTGTTACCATTTCGAGTCATGCCCTTTTGAAATGTAATTATTCAAATATCTATCTCTCTCCCATCTGTAGTGTGGAAAGGGTAGTAGTCTTAAGAAAATTAAGGTGGAGAATAATAGAAACCGAGCAATGGCATGTTTGGGTCACCCGTACATGGGTCTATGACGTATGGGGTGATAGTGCTATGCAGAAGTACCTTATTTTAATGACAGGGCTTGTATGCAGGTATACGGCTTATGTCATTCTGGATTTCACCAGTTACGTGACATCTGCAGTGTCAGCGTAAATGGAATTTATTTTAAGCGCTTAGACGCCATCTTGAGAAGCGAATTATTTTCTTCCTGCCGTGGGGATGCCGGGGGCTCTTTCAGTATAATATCCCCACCTTCTGTGCTAGAAAATTCCTCTTCTTTCAAAATAATTTTTGCTTTTGTCATTTCTACCTATCATTTTTATGCCTCAATGGTCCATTCACCTGTGTGTAAGTCTAGCATACTTTTTCTTAGAATTGATTATTGGGTACATGTATTAAGTGCATTTTTGGCTCTAGGGAGGTGATATGCGAAAGTAATTTTAAGTAATTTATGCCTGTTTTTATAAGGTCATGTATGCTTATATTTCAATTATTTGTATTCAGGTGTATTTTTTAAATCATCCCTGTGCGATAAATTGGGCGGAGTGTTCAACGCCGGGGGCATGTCCTTGGATTATGTGCGCGAATGCATTGATGTGTGTACTTTTCGTTTTTTCCGTAGCTGATTTGTATGTTTTGAAGCGGTTATATGCCTGATATGGCTCTTCGCAGTCGGCTGAGCTTTTGAACAATAATTTTCATGAAAATATGTATTGTCCAGAGCAGGTTTAAAATCCAAATTCTTTTTCCAGCCAAGAAATAAAACGTGACGATGACCACTCAAAGAAATGAAAGCAGCACGAAGACAATGGAGGTTCCAAAGTCGGGTTCAGGTCCTATTTTCTGAATTCGCTGTTTCCAGGAGGACGTCTGCTGGCATCAAGTACCAGTCCTGCTTCTACAGACGGGCACAACCATAGCTGTGGTCACATTCAATGGAGGTAAGTTTTGTATTACTGCTATATCTGCTGTCATGGTCTGTTCCTCGACTTTTCTCTTCAGTTTGACTGGAAAATCAAACTTCTGGCTGCGCATGCTGAAGATCCCACGTCAGTTGAAAATCATGAAGAGCAGGGCATTGCCTGGCTGCCTTGGTATAAAACATTGGAGAGATAGGTTGATTTCCCAGGTCCTACCCTTTGAAGACCAGTTAGCCTTCTTGCCTTGCTGCAGTCTTGGTAAATGTACCATTATTGTCCGTATCCACTCTTGTGTTCCCTCCCTCCACCTTTCCCACCCTCTTTATGGCTATGCATGCATATGTATTTGTGTATGCATGGAGGTAATGTGTAGTACGCCAAATGTAAAGAATGGGGTTTATAAGGATTAATCAATTGCAATTTAGACTTGCAAGGTGAGCATGGTTTTTGACATCTTTTGACGGGTGGTTGTTGACGTATTGTTCGCCCTGATATGGCTCTCGTAGTCGGCTGGGCTGTAAGCAATATGAACTGAACTGAACTTCCCTCCGCCCTCTTTCTCACTCTTTCTGGCTACATATATATACTACACGTCATTATTGAAGGGCCAGGAACGTTTTTGAGTCCATTTTTGAAAGGAGAAATAACCTATTTTCTCTTACTCTTTTCTCCAATTCGTTGCCGTAACTGAATGGATAAGAGCTCAGACAACATTGCAGTTTCCTTTTGGCACGTGTTTGGGGATTTGCCGATTTGCAATGGGCGGCCCAAGGAAGACAATTTCCACACGAAATTGTCGAATCTTCAGCAGGGTCTCTCTGACGACGCAGGCAAGGTAGCGACAAAATTCGCTTTGCACGTGCAAGGCAAGCCCTTTTTGAACACTACTCCAGCCCAAGTTGCCCGCAGACGAGGATAAAAAGGACCCGTTCTTGGTTCGTTTTAACCATGCTTGCAAGACGACGGATGACGGATGAGCAGCGGGGGAGAGCCCTCGCTCTGCTTGATGAAGGCCTAGCGCAGCGGGAAGTTGCTAGACGACTTGAAGTGTCGCATTCCACAATCCAGAGACTGCTGGAGCGCTTCAATGAGACTGGAGCAGTCCAGGAAAGGCGTCACACGGGTCGACCCAGAGTAACAAGACAGCAAGACCGCTACCTTGCCCTCTCCGTCCTGAGGAAAGGGCATCCACTGCGGTGACCTTGAGGGGTCAGCTGAGGGACGCAACATGTGCTAACATCAGCTGCAGCACGGTGAGAAGACGGCTACATGAGGCAAACTTGAGGTCACGGAGACCGGCCGTCCGACCCGTGCTGTCACCGGTCAACAGAGTGCGCCGCATGACCTGGGCCAGGGAGCACGTGACCTGGACAAGGCAACAGTGGGCCCGGGTCTTGTTTTCGGATGAGTCCAGGTTCACCCTGACCTTTAATGGCCGGGCTCGGGTGTGGCGACGTCAAGGGGAGAGGTTCGCTGACGCCACTGTCCAAGAGCATAACCGGTACGGCGGCGGGTCGGTGATGGTGTGGGGTGGCATGAGCCGTGGTACCCGGACCCCCCTGCTCCCCATTGACGGCATCCTGAACGGGGTCCGGTACCGGGACGAGGTTCTGGCGGCCGTGGCACTGCCTGCGCTTGTGGACCTTGGTCAAGGCGCCATCTTCCAGGACGACAATGCACCTGCGCATCGAGCACGCCTTGTGACCGACTTCCTGGAGCAGCATGAAGTCGTCCGTATGGCCTGGCCAGCGTGCTCACCTGACCTGAACCCAATTGAACACCTCTGGGATGTGCTCGGGAGGCGCATCAGGGACAACCACCCCCCACCGGGCACCCTGGCCAGGCTGGTCGACATCCTGCAGATCGAGTGGGCGGCCATCCCTCAGGACACACTCCGTACCCTTGTGGGGTCGATGCATCGGCGCTGTGAAGCATGCATCCAGGCTCGGGGCGGACACACGCGATATTGAAAACAGATTGGCCAAATCTGACACTTTCTGTTTTTTGAAAAGGGGATGTTCCTTTAAATGCATGTGCTGTTCACTAATGGGTCATTGTGCTAATTTCTTTTTCCAAAACAGGTGTGGAAATGATGAAATAAAACATAGAATCAATTCTAAACATTGTCAATTATTTCAACTTAAAATTAGAGAGGAAGGAAGAAGTGGCCCTTAAATTATGATTAGGAGTATATGTATGTGTGTACTTGTGTATGCACAGAGGAGATTAAATGTGTAGTATGCCAAATGTAAATAACGGTTTTTAAGGATTAATCGCACTCGGACAATTCCATAGGTGATCTACCCATATCGGCCAGATAAATATCCGGCAGACGTCTTAATCTTATGTAAAAGTTTATGCGTTGGCAGGGTTTGAAATGGAAATGGGCGAGGGGAACTTTGGACGTCGCCGGAATTCAGTTAAGTTCATATTGCATGTAGCTCGGCCGATCACAAGAACCATATCGGTCCAGTACAGAGATCAGTATACACACACCTCAAATATTAACACCGCATTGAAAAGTCCATGTTTAATTAGGCTACTTTAGAACCACCCAGCTGTAAATGGGAAATTGTTCCCTCTGGGGTCAGGGAAGGTAACGCTGAAAGATTGGTACCACTGTCACTATGCTGTCTCCTCTCCGACATTTGAATTTTAAACGAACTTTGGTTTCCAGGACTAATATTTGCAAAAGATATTTAAAACGACCTTTTGTACAGAATCACAAAGCATTCCAGTAAAAGTGAGATTAAATTTAATCATTGCAATGATTTTTACATGTTGACAGATTTGTACACTTGTCCATTAATTCCTAGAAATTTGTATGTGTTCATAATGGAATGCATGCGTGGTGTATATGCATGTCTGTATGCATGCGTGTGCGTGCCTGCAGTGTGGTTTTGTTAAATAATTTACTTTATTTTTGCAGGTGAATCGCCAGTAGCCCGGTATTTTAAACTTACCTCCCTTTTCTTTTTCCCTCCATCTCGCTCCTCCTTCCCCGACGTCGCACTTCCATATCCCTCATTTTCTCTCTCCCCTCCCCTCCCTTTACCCCCCTCCCTCTCCTTGCATCTCCCATTATTCTCAGTCCTGCCAGTCGCTATTTTACTATGTTACTCATCAGATCACTGTCCTAAGTTCAAAACGAAGGATGGCGTCTGAGGAACCTGGCCTGCAGGCGCCCTCTACCAAATGTGGTTACAAACGCTGCTTTGGTTTTGCTTCTTTTGATCTTGCTTCTGTTGGATAGCAGCTGTTGTATGTTGAAATGTGTTCTCTACGTGCACGGTCACCAGCTTACGTCGTTGTGGGCATTATTTTTTTCCATTTGGTGTTACATCGTCTGAGGTCGCCCCCCCCCCCCCCCCAACCCCTGTAGGGATGCCGGGGGCTCTATCAGTATATAAAGTTGAAGTTTTGTATGTTTTAAAGCGGTTATAACACTATGGCTATGCGCAGTCGGCTGGGCTTTAAACAATGAACAGGTGTATCCCTATATTTTGTTCATAATGGTATTTGTTCTTTGGTTTGGGGTTGGTCCAAAGGCCATAGGCGCGTGTGGTGGTAGTGGTGGTGATTTTTTTTTTTTTTTTGAGCGGGAACTCTTCAGTGGTTATCTGCCGTTGTCCAGGCCAAAGGAGGGTCGATAAGCTTCTTGAGCTAGATTGTATTTTCTGTAGTTGCTTGATCTACTTTTTACCTACACCTGTACCTGTACCGGTAACTGTGGCATGGGGAAATTAAACTGGCGTTCTGCAGCTAGAGGGAAAAGTAGCGTAGTCTTAGTGTGGATGTAGTGTTCTGCTACTCCATCTGGCGATGCTGTGGTTTTTCACATGGCTCTGGAGGATCTAGTGCAAGTTCGAAGGGCTTGCTGGTTGACAGACATCCAGGTCAGGTGGCCTGTCTCGAGTCACTCGTGTTATGTTCAGTACTAGTTGTTTATCCGACTGCCAACGGTGAAATGGCCGTTAGAAATGATATAGGCGCGTAAACGAAACAAGACATGCGCAGTTTTTGGCCAAATTACCTGTCGAGAGTAGAAAAAATCGGTCTCAGATTCTGACCAGCCTTCGTCACGAACTCAAAAAGAATTTCAGTAAATTCATGTCAAGACTGACAACAGCAACAGGATCAGTTGGGTTCCATGAATAAACTTAGTACTGATGGCACATGTATTTGTGTAACTACTGTTATAAGACATTGAACTGATCGAGAAATCAACAGTCCTACACTGAACTAAAACTTAAGCCAGAACTGAAACTTACAGAACTGAAACTTAAGCCAGAACTAAACTGAACTTAAGCCAGAACTGAACGAAGAGCAAATCAGTAAATCAATACGTCAACGAAGACTGCGCTTCGCGGGACACTGCTGGCGGAGCAAAGAACTGGTGGGGTAGTGTTCCTATATGGAGACCCAGCCATGGCAAAGAAAGACCAGGACGTCCAAAGACCTCCATCGACCAACTGATGGATGATACGGGCTGTCAGTATGATGAACTACCTATTGCAGTCTGACAGAAAGATGGAAGAAATGTGTCATGGATAGCCGAGCACGCTCGACATGATGATGATGATGAAACTGAGCTTAATCCAGAACTAAACTGAATTTAAGCCAGAACTAATCTGAACTTAAGCCAGAATTAAACTCAAACTAGAGTCAAACGTAAACCAGAGGTAAACTTAAACTAAAACTAAACTTAAACCAGAACTAAATTCAAAACATGAAATTGAAGCTAAAAATGAACTGAAAGGTATGAACTTAAAAGCCAAACCTAAACTTGTAATCTTGAACACAAACAGAACTCAAACTGAACTTGAAACTCAAACTAAATTTGAAACTCAAACCTGAACTCGAAACTCAAACCTGAACTCGAAACTCAAACCTGAACTCGAAACTCAAACCTGAACTTGAAACCCGAACCTGAACTTGAAACCCGAACCTGAACTTGAAACTCGAACCTAAACTTGAAACTCGAACCTAAACTTGAAACTCGAACCTCTAAGCTTGAAACTCAAAACTAAACTTGAAACTCAAAGCTAAACTTGAAACTTAAAGCTAAACTCAAAACTCAAAAGCTAAACTTAAACCGAAACAAAACTGAAGCCGAACTTAACCCAAACTGAAACTAAACTCCAGTATAAACTATCCTTAAACTGAGTTAAACATTAAAACCGAATCTAAACATTAACAAAAAACAGTCTAAAGATTCTTTACAATAGAACGAAATCTGCACATTATAAACATAAAACGAAATCTAAACATTTTAAACAATAAGAAAACATTGAAGCGAAATTTTAAAACTACACAAAACTGAAGCAACAATAAAACCTGTAATCAATAAACCAAACGTAATCTGAAACACAAAAAAACCAACCTTAAACTAATGCGAACATTCAACAAATGCCTTAAAACAAATACCCAAACCAATTGAAAAGTAAAACTGAACCACAATTTAAAAAAATGCCCGGTGTATAAATCACGCGTTGGAAGAAACATCAAATTGAAATCCAAATCCAAACTCTAACTGAAAGTAAATGAAAACGAAACAAAAAAGTAACTCAAAAAATAATGAAAGCAAAAAGCCTCAAAATAATTCAAAACATAACGTAAAATAAGGAAAGCCCTAGGAAATAAGAAAAAAGAAAAAACGGAACACCACGTAAACCTGTATGCCTTACCGCTTACGTAATTTTAAATAGGTAAAATTGAACGACAGTTTTATATAGAAACAATAACATGGAACCCAACTGATATTGTGGTTATGCCATTCCATAAAAAATATCTACATTTTCAGAGTACTTGGACATTTTGGCTTAGATTCTTCTGGAAGTTCAGTTCTACATTTTTTTTTCTGTCCGTTTCTGCCTTGTTCCTTTGCTTCTATTTCTTCCCGTTTTCTGGCTTGCTGGTCCATTCATTTGGGTGTTCGGTGGGGTCTTGCGTGCTTTTTCTTGGGATTGGTGGTTGGCGTATGTTTTGGTGTCCTTAGTTATGCTTACATTTGTTTCAGGTGTTTTTTGAAAACCCCTGTGCGATAAATTAGACGGAGTGGTCTGCGCCAGGGGTAAATCTTTAGATCATCAGGTGCCTTGCCGCATGGCGTTGGCGATTATGGACTTCCATCTGTCTCTTGTTGCCTCAAGCATCTCTTCCACCCACCCTGTCTTCAGCCACTTCAAGTCCGTCCAGTATCTTCTCCCTGGGTCTACCCGGTGCTCTCCTTCCCTCCAGCTTTCCCGTTGTAATCAGGTTCCAATTCCCCTTTCCTCATGAAATGGCCTATGAATGTTGCCTGCATTTTCCTAATCTTATGAATGATCTACTTGTCTGTCTCCATCAAGACTGTCGTTTGTTTTCTTTAATGTCCATGGAACTCTCAACATAATTTTTAGAAACCACATCTCGGCTGCCTCAATCTTGTTCTGGCTTTGCTTGTTGACTGTCCACGCCTCGCAACCGTACAACAGTATTGGTTCTATATAGCATTCCAGAACCCTCTTCCTGATAATTGATGGGCATTTGTTGGTAAAAATGCGTTCTATCTTGAATGTTGGTTTGGCTTTGCCGATTCTGCTGGCTATTTCTGATGTGCATCTGCCGTCTGGTGAAATGATCGTTCCCAGGTATTTAAACTTAACCTGTCTCAAGGTTGTGCCGTTTGCTGTTATTTTGCATGAGGGGATTTCATGGGGTTTTTTTTTACTGATCACCATGACTTCAGTCTTCCTGCTGTTTAGTTCCAACCCTTTACCTTTGCTTTTTATTTCTAGTATATTCACAATGTTTTGTAGGCCATTTTCACTTTCTGCAACGTGCACAGCGTCATCTGCGTATCGAATGTTTATTTTTCCTCAAACCTTTAATCCAGGGTCTTCCTCTAGGTTTCTCATGTTTTCGCTGTAAAGTGAAAACAGATATGGTGACAAAACACAACCCTGTCTGCCTCCTTTTGGTGTTTTGGAAAGAGCTTATATCTATTTTTATTCTCATTGCAGCTGTTTGTTCCCAATACATATTTCTGATTATTCGTAGATCTTTTCCATCACTATTGAGTCTTTCTAGTTGATCAATTCATGTCTTACCCGATCGAAAGCTTTGGTATAATCAACAAAGCATAAATATAAATCCTTGTTCACCTCGATTGACCTCTGATAGTTCTTAGGGTGTATATGGCATTAATAGTTCCTTTCCCTTCCACAAATCGACGCTGTTCATCTATTTCTCTCTGATTCTATTCCTTGCCCTGGTATGTCTCAACGCAGTCGGCTGGGCTTTTTAAACTATGAGCTGTAACTTTCTTTCGAAAGTATTACATTCTCTGAGGTGGATGGTCGGTGCTTCTAATGGTCTTCGCTTCGTTTTCTCGTGCTATTTTACATCAGATTATCTTCACTTTTTGTATGCAGATTGTCCCTTTTTCTTTCGTCGATTTGTCAGATGGACCATCCTTACTATTATCCCGTTGGCATATGAGGCAGTGGCATGAGTTTTTTCATATCTGTTGTGGACCAGCTACACAGTGCGTGTTTAAGGGCCTTAAGGTAGGGTCTGTTGTTGGTCACCAGGTGTTCTTTCCTACTGGTGTTCAGAGAAAGGCAATTCGGGTGATACTCTAGTAGTCGGCTGGGCTGTACGCAATATGAAACAGTATAAGAACGCAATCCGGATGGTAGCCTGCTCTCTTGGAATGATGTGCCCAGTCCATCTTTGATGTCTTTTCATGATGGTGACCCCGTTTTCCTGATAGTTGTAATGCGGAGTTGTTTTTTTTCCTATTCATTTTCATGCGTTTTTGTGTTAGATTAGTAAGTCGCTCCAGTATTCAGAACAGTAAAATGTTTCTTTCCTTTTTCTTTCCGTTCATCTCTTCTATTCATCTTTCTTTACTGAAGTCTAATCCTTCCAGCCCACTCAGCCCCTCCCTTAAATCCTCCCGACCCCTCCCAAAAGACAAGTCATCAAAAATACGACGAAAACGCCACAGCAAACAAAGATCAGCAGACCAAGCATCTCCCTGTCTCCAAAGACTGAAGCAGTACAGGACGCAAAACACTTGTGGGACTTATGGAATATCTGAAGCTGGATCCCCACTCCCCAGTCCATTCTCCGTCCTGACCCACCTCGCCCTCACTTGATCCTGTCTGCGCCTAACTTGCCGCTCCCCCCGCCCCCCTTCCTTTTCACATCCAGCCCCACTGATCTTGTACAGTCCCATCCCATGTTCATCATCCTGTCCAGACTAAAACCCACTGCCCCATCTCGGTGTCTACCAGCAGTGTTGCCTGACTCTGTATGCAGACTTGGACACGCTACAGCTAACACCCCCCCCCCCCCCAAAAAAAAATGAAGAAAAAACCCCAAGATTATTGTAGTCCTGAACTGAACCAATCTGAACGACCATCGAGGACGTCGATATTTCGTTATCGAGGCAAGGACAAGAGTATGGATCTTAGTCTAAGTGTCGGGACATTTCAGCCTTCTAGAACTACAAGAACTATGGTTCGGAGCAAAAGACAAGGTGGAACACTTTTGAAGGGAGAACATCTTCAGGTAACTAGAACCACACCAAAGACCACAATGAGATCCACGTCATCAAGGATCACATCACCAGGGACCACGTCTGGTTCGTCGTCGAGGACGACATGACATCAGGACGTCACATAAAGGACGCCGTCACGTCATGTCAGTTGCATGTCTTCGAGACACCTGAATTTTGGGACAGGTAAGTGGTTCAGATGATTACCTGAAGCTGTAGGCTTGCCCAGATAAGTTTGTAAAACGTGACATACCAGTAGGTGTTGAAAAGGCAAATAGCGTAGGAGTTGTATTTTAATGTAAATATTGTATGTATTGTGTGAAATATTGCAGGTGTAAATGGTAGGCCTAACGAGTGTAGTGTTCGGTTTAATGGCAGACCTGCTAGTACCGAAATCACCTTCATTTGTATGATCGAATATGCCCCTTAAATTAAAAACGCGTATAAAAGGATAGTATCATTGGGTCTCATTGGATGTTTACAGATGGTCCTATCTTCACTGTTTGTTTCTTCTGACAGAGCAGACGACCCAGCATGTCCGCTCTGTCAGAAGAAACAAACAGTGGAACATGTCCTAAGCTCTTGCAAAGTAGCGCTAGCCCAAGGAAGGTATACATGGAGGCACAACCAAGTTCTGAAAGTGATCACAGATGTGGTTAGCGAAAAAACCATGACCCCAAACGCACCAATTGCTATGACAACGTTCTACAAAGCAGGAGGGAAACAGGTCTGGCCCGAAAGTGCTATGACAACCAGCACATTGCCAAAGGGTCTTCTGGATGGAGCAGTCGACTGGGAGTGTACAGCAGACCTCCCAGAGTGGAGAAATTACCCAGATGTCATCAGCAAGACAGGCATGAGACCAGACATCGCTCTCCACTCTGACTCCTCGAAACAAGTGATTCTGATAGAACTCACTGTGCCATACGAAAGCAGAATGGAAGAAGCACATATCTACAAGACCGAAAAATACGCCGGTCTTGCCAGCACCCTGAAGAAAGCAGGTCTGCGGGTCAAAATCTTCGCCATAGAGGTCGGGGCAAGAGGGTTTGTGGGCACCTCCGCTTATGATCTCATGAAACAACTCGCCATTTCTGGGAAGAAGAGGACTAGAGCCCTTAAAGCGATGGCAGAGGCAGCAGAAAGGAGCTCAAGCTGGATCTGGGCAAGGAGGAACGAAAAAAGTGAACTTCATAAGGATTAAATTCCCTACAGATGATGTGTGCCCCGTTAGCACATTGGTAAAACCGCGTACCGCAGTTCTGAAGCGCAGAATCGCCCAGGTTCGATCCCAGGCGTGGGAAAAAAAAAAAAAAAAAAAAAAAAAAAGACAACAGCAGAAGGGCATCCAGGAGTCATGACCTGGATGTGGCCCGGCCCCCCGAGAGTGTAAGGAATTCAGGGCAGAAACACTTGTCTAAAGGGGGTTACTTCTCTGAAGACCTTCTGTTGTCTAGCTCTCCCTAGAGTTTCTTTCTATCTACTCCTATACCATTTATATTAAAAAGTTGCACAAATATATAAGGCACTACAACCGAGGGAGGGGTGAAACGGATTAACTGTCACAATGATGAACGGAGATGAACCGTAACACGGTGACAAAGGGAACATTGTAATAAAACACTGATTTCTATGTGCTAGTTGGTTAGGCGTTTCCCAGTTACATATGTAAAGCAAGTACACGTCAGCCCATAACAACAGCCCTGTGGAGATACCAGGGGCTCTTTCAGTATATTAAAACCACACCTTCTGGAAATTGTGCTAGAAATTTTCATCTTTTGTCGCTCTTGTTCCTTTCCTTTTTCATTTAATTTCTGCCTTTGGTCCATTCACCTGTATGTGTTAAAAGTCTTACGTACTTTCTCTAAGGATTGATAATTGTGTACATATACAAAGTGGGTTTTTGACTGTAGGGAAATGCGATACGCAAAAGCAATTTAGATAATGTAGGGCCGTTTTTATGTTTAAGTGCCATCGGTAATGTTCAATGTGTGTTCAGGTATGTTTTCCATATCCCCTGTGCGATAAATTGGAATGGTCGATTCCAGGGGCATGATCTTTATATTGTGTGCGCGAATGCATTGTGTACTTTTCCCCCCTTGTTGAAATGTTTTGAAATGGGTTATAGCCCTGATACGGCTCTACGCAGTCGGCTGGGCTCTAAAGAAAAAATAACAGTAAAAGAATGAAAATCCCAACAGTAGGGTAAAAACGTACATGTATTCTATAGTCAGAATACAATTCTAATTCCAAGTTCTCAAGATGTCTTCGTGCTCGGAATGAATTTCACATGCACTAACGTCACAGTGCCATGTGATGATCCAAAATGATCACGGCACAAGTCTTAAGACTGCACACAAACCCATGAGCTGGCCAGGTCTTGAGGTTCTACCTAGATAGTGCCATAACCCTGGGGTTCTAGGGGAGTGAGATGGTAGAGACTTTAACTTCCCCTTTTTTTATGATCAAAGAAAAGGAAGAATGAACAAACGAGGGAAGGGCATATCAACTCGAACGTTATGATCAAAACAGATGAACCACAAGTGCTTTATAAAAGATAACAGGCAGACACATGTAAAGCAAATATGTTCATCCTTAAATATAATAAAGATCCTGTAAACTATGTCGGCCATCGTGGCTTATATAATTATTATAATGCTTAAGCAAACGTAAAATCATTAAGCATTCACACCTCGAAAACTGTCTTAATGGCTGGGTTTAAAATTAGCTGTGCACGTAAAGGGCCCCTGAATTATTAAAGTGCTAATGAAAGGTGCAGCCCACAAACTATTTGTATATGCACTGCAGGGAAATGGCGATTCTGGAGAAATGGCGGCTACGGCGACTCCGGGAAAACGGCGGCTGTGGGTGAACGGCGACTACGATTCCAGGTTAACGACTATGACTCTAGGTAAACGGCGACTGAGGACTCCAGGAAAATGGCGACTAACACGACTCCAGGTTAAGGTGACTATGACTCAGGTTAACGGTGACTGACTCGGGTTAACGGCGACTACGACGACTCCAGGAAAATGGCGGATTGAGGAAAAGGGAGACTCCAGAAAAATGGCGACTAGACGACTCCAGGTAAATGGCGACTACGACGACGCCAGGAAAATGGCGACTAGACACCATGAAAATGGCGACTACGACGACGCCAGGAAAATGGCGACTAGACGACTCCAGGTAAATGGCGACTAGACGACACCACAAAAATGGCGACTACGACGACGCCAGGAAAATGGCGACTACGACGACGCCAGGAAAATGGCGACTCCAGGAAGATGGCAACTACGGCGACTCCGGGAAAATGGCGGCTCCAGGAAAATGGCGACTCTAGGAAAATGGCGACTACGACGACTCCAGGGAAATGGCGACTACGACGACTCCAGGGAAATGGCGACTACGACGACTCCAGGAAAATGGCGACTACGACGAATCCAGGAAAATGGCGGTTCCAGGGAAATGGCGACTACGGCGACTCCAGGGAAATGGCGACTACGACTCCAGGAAAACGGCGACTACGACTCCAGCCTTTATAAAATAGAGACCACAACGACTCCATAAAAATGCGGCTCCAGGAAAATGGCGACTATGACGACTCTAGGAAGATGACGACTCCCGGTAAATGGAGACTACGACGACTCCAGGGAAATGGAAGACTGCGACGACTCCAGGTAAATGGAAGACTACGACGACTCCAGGGAAATCGAAGACTACGACGACTCCAGGGAAATGGAAGACTATGACGACTCCAGGAAAACGATAACAACTCGGGGCTATGGCAACAGGAAACGGCAACTACAGCGCAATCGGGGAAATGTTGATTACAGCGACTCCAGGGAAATGTTGATTACAGCGACCCCAGGGAAATGTTGATTCGACAGCGACCCCAGGGAAATGTTGATTACAGCAACTCAGGGAAATGTGCGCCGAGTGACTTAAGAAAACGGCGACTCCACGGAATCTAGCAAACGGCAACTCCGGGGAAAGGCACATGCATAGGTAGATCTAGTTCCCTAGACTTGATTATAAGAGTTTGGATCACAAGAACAGGAATTCGTGGTACTGGAACCAGGATGACAAAACCAGAATGTTTGTGGGCCAGAACTCGTGCCTGCCTGATAAGTGTGTATGTTTGGCTGTTTTTGTTTGTGTGTGTGTGTGTTTTAGAGTTAATGTTGACGGTTGACAGAGCGTTGGACAAGTTTACATCCCAGTGTGTGTACTTCAGTGTTTGCACGTATTAATTGGACATTTTATTACAAGAGTAAAGGTTGACAGCACTGAGCAAGTTTTGCATCCCAGGGCTGTTATGTTTTCTTTTTATATACTTGAGTGTTTGCACGTATTACCTGGACAACCCTGTTGGGTTGCCGGAGGCTCTGCGCAGTCGGTTGGGCTTTAAACAATAAAAGTAAGGTACCAAAAATCGGCACTAATGGAATTATTAGTGGTGGTGGTGTTATTTTAGCTGTTCTATTATTCGCTTTTGTACCATGTTCATATTTAGTCAACTGATTTTGCGTTTGTAATTTGGGATACATTTCTCAAAGGTAGCATGTATTAAGGTTTTGAAAGGGACAGAAATGGTTTCAGAAAAGATGGACCAACTGTGTATAGATCTTTTACATGTCTAAGGTGTCTTGCCTAACGGAAATTTACAGACATGTGGGCGTAACCATTTGTGACCTCCCAGCACGAAATCAGTCTTAACTAGCATTTTGGGCATTTTGAGATACATATCACTGGAAAGTACATTCTGCCGATTTATTTTGGTACCAAAATAAAGCTTGTACTAAACAAAATGAAGTTATGTAGGCCTATGTTTAAAGTCATTAACTTGTATGACGGCCATTTTGAGAAAACGGCCTCTAAAAGTTTTTATGTACGCTCCATTTTCCTTAAATTTCATTTGGTGGCTTTGGCCCGGTTTGTTTCCAATTTTAGCTGTCATTATCTGAAAGGTGCACCAAAGCTTTCTGTCTGTATTACATGTAAGGTTCTGTACAGGTTACAGTTCGCAATAAAGGACAAATAGGTACTTTTGGTAAGAAATTGCATTCTTTCTGCTGCGATCAGTCCATTAAAATACCATTTCAAATTATTTTTTGAAGAAAAAAAATTCTGTGGGGGATAGATTATAGTCTACAAAAATCAATTTTGAGAAAAAGTCAAAACACCCCAGATAGACCCTGTCACCCTTTCAGCTCCTAGTGCTGTTCGACTGCGAGTTAAGACTGAATTGGTGGTGGGAGGTCACATTTCTTTTTTAAAACTGTTACTGGGTATATAGATGATCCAACATGGATGTCTTGGTCCTTTATCATTTTTCATTTAAATAGGTTTAAATACGTGTGTATTGTGTGTGTTTGGGCTTGGGTGGAAGATGTGATAAGCGAGTAAATTTGTAATTCGCAGTGGAATATGAATCGACGTCGTGTTTGGCATTTACTGTCTGTACCCCCGTGGGGATGTCGAGAGCGCTTTCAGTATAACTAGTATCTCCACCTTCTGGAAATTCTGCGCTAGAAATTTCCTCCGTCACCGTTTCTCATAACCCTGTGTGTGTGTGTGCGTGTGTGTGTGTTGGGGAATATAATATGCATTATACACATTAAGGAATCGGGGGAAAAAAGTGAAAATAGAATGGAAATGTGTATTCAGTACAACGGACAAGACGAACACAAATTTGTGACAACTGACCTTTGTCAAACATAAACGTAAGACAAAGAACAGGTATCAAACAAAATGAGAAAATAGGGAACAAACGGCATAATTTCCATGTCTAGTATCAAACAACAAAATAAGAAAATAGGGAACAAACGACAATTTCCATGTCTCGTTTAATCTGAGAAAATGACCGATATGAAGTCAGTCTTTGTGAACAGTGATAACTGGGGAACAAGCGAGGCAAATCGACGTCTTGGGAAAAAGCGAGAACTCCACCAAAAGTGACCATGCCATGCGTTAAGGTTACAAAAACATCGGTTAGAGCAAATGTAGGCGCTTAGTGTACACAATTAGCATTTGATACGAATACACCCAAGGTCGTTCTCAGAGTTGACTGGCATTAGTGATTTGTACAAGGTCGTCCTTAGAGTTGACTGGCATTAGTGATTTGTACAATGTCGTCCTTAGAGGTGACTGGCATTAGTGATTTGTACAATGTCGTCCTTAGAGGTGACTGGCATTAGTGATTTGTACAAGGTCGACCTTAGAGTTGATTGGCATTAGTGATTTGTACAATGTCGTCCTTAGAGTTGATTGGCATTAGTGATTTGTACAAGGTCGTCCTTAGAGTTGATTGGCATTAGTGATTTGTACAAGGTCGTCCTTAGAATTGATTGGCATTAGTGATTTGTACAATGTCGTCCTTAGAGGTGACTGGCATAAGTGATTTGTACAAGGTCGACCTTAGAATTGATTGGCATTAGTGATTTGTACAATGTCGTCCTTAGAATTGATAGGCATTAGTGATTTGTACAATGTCGTCCTTAGAGTTGATTGGCATTAGTGATTTGTACAATGTCGTCCTTAGAGGTGACTGGCATTAGTGATTTGTACAATGTCGTCCTTAGAGTTGATTGGCATTAGTGATTTGTACAAGGTCGTCCTTAGAGTTGATTGGCATTAGTGATTTGTACAAGGTCGACCTTAGAGTTGATTGGCATTAGTGATTTGTACAATGTCGTTCTCAGAGTTGATTGGCATTAGTGATTTGTACAAGGTCGTCCTTAGAATTGATTGGCATTAGTGATTTGTACAATGTCGTCCTTAGAGGTGACTGGCATTAGTGATTTGTACAAGGTCGTCCTTAGAGTTGATTGGCATTAGTGATTTGTACAATGTCGTCCTTAGAGGTGACTGGCATTAGTGATTTGTACAATGTCGTCCTTAGAGGTGACTGGCATTAGTGATTTGTACAAGGTCGTCCTTAGAGTTGATTGGCATTAGTGATTTGTACAATGTCGTCCTTAGAGGTGACTGGCATTAGTGATTTGTACAAGGTCGTCCTTAGAGTTGATTGGCATTAGTGATTTGTACAAGGTCGTCCTTAGAATTGATTGGCATTAGTGATTTGTACAATGTCGTCCTTAGAGGTGACTGGCATAAGTGATTTGTACAAGGTCGTCCTTAGAGTTGATTGGCATTAGTGATTTGTACAATGTCGTCCTTAGAGTTGACTGGCATTAGTGATTTGTACAATGTCGTCCTTAGAGGTGACTGGCATTAGTGATTTGTACAATGTCGTCCTTAGAGTTGATTGGCATTAGTGATTTGTACAATGTCGTCCTTAGAGTTGATTGGCATTAGTGATTTGTACAAGGTCGTCCTTAGAGTTGATTGGCATTAGTGATTTGTACAATGTCGTCCTTAGAGTTGATTGGCATTAGTGATTTGTACAAGGTCGTCCTTAGAGTTGATTGGCATTAGTGATTTGTACAAGGTCGTCCTTAGAATTAATTGGCATTAGTGATTTGTACAATGTCGTCCTTAGAATTAATTGGCATTAGTGATTTGTACAATGTCGTCCTTAGAATTGATTGGCATTAGTGATTTGTACAATGTCGTCCTTAGAATTGATTGGCATTAGTGATTTGTACAATGTCGTCCTTAGAATTAATTGGCATTAGTGATTTGTACAATGTCGTCCTTAGAATTGATTGGCATTAGTGATTTGTACAAGGTCGTCCTTAGAATTGATTGGCATTAGTGATTTGTACAATGTCGTCCTTAGAATTAATTGGCATTAGTGATTTGTACAAGACCGTTCTTAAGAGTTGATTGGCATAAGTGATTTGTACAAGACCGTTCTTACAGTTGATTATCATTAAAGATTTGTACAAGGTCGTTCATAGAGTTGATTGGCATAAGTGATTTGTACAAGACCGTTCTTACAGTTGATTATCATTAAAGATTTGTACAAGGTCGTTCATAGAGTTGATTGGCATTGGTCATTTGTACAAGGCCGTTCTTAGAGTTAATTGGCATTGGTGATTGTTTTGTACAAACATTATTTGGCTTTTTTCAGTCTGTATCTAGCATAGCTTGGAAAAAGAAAAAAATATTAGACAGATGGGGAGAGTACACTAAAGACCTTTTTGAAGATGACAAAAACGCAGAACACGTAAGAAAGAACTTTGAAGGACCACCCATAATGAAAGATGAACTTAGAGCAGCATTAAAAAAGACGAAACCAAGAAAAGCCCCAGGACCAGACATTACCACAGAGATAATTGAAGCCCTGGAGGAATTCGGTATAGAATAAATAAGTCCTCCTGAATGAAATTTACGACACTGGAAAAATCCCCAAATATATGTCAAAATCAATTTTCATTCCACTTCCAAAGAAGACAGGGGCTATAGAATGCGAACTCCATCGCACAATCAGTTTGAGTCATGTAACCAAGATCCTATTAAAAATAATCATGATGACAAGGAATAGAATCAAAAGAGAAATAGCAAATGAACAGTGTGGATTTGTGGAAGGGAAAGGAACTATTGATGCCATATACATCCGAAGAACTATCATAGAGAGGTCAGTCGAGGTGAACAAGGATTTACATTTATGCTTTGTTGATTATACCAAGGCTTTCGATCGGGTCAGGCATGAAGAATTGATCAACCAATTATAAAGACTCAATAGTGATGGAAAAGATCTACGAATAATCAGAAATATGTACTGGGAACAAATAGCTGCAATGAGAATAAAAAACGATATAAGTTCTTTCCAAAACATCAAAAGAGTCAGACAGGGTTGTGTTTTGTCACTAGATCTGTTTTCACTTTACAGCGAAAACATGAGAAACCTAGAGGAAGACCCTGGATTAAAGGTTGGAGGAAAAATGATAAACCAACATTCGATACCCAGATGACACCGTGCTAATTGTAGAAAGTGAAAGGGACCTACAAAACCTTGTGAATCTACTTGAAATAGAAAGCAAAGGTAAGGGGTTGGAACTAAACAGCAGGAAGACTGAAGTCATGGTGATCTGTAAAAATGAAATCCCCTCATGCAAAATAACAGCAAACGGCACAACCTTGAGACGGGTTGATGACTGGGAACGATCATTTCACCAGACAGCAGATGAATATCGGAAATAGCTAGCAGAATCTGCCAAGCCAAAACATTCAAGATGGAAAGCATTCTTACCAACAAATGCCTATCAATTAACATCAGGAAGAGAGTTCTGGAATGTTATATAGAACCAGTACTGTTGTACGGTTGCGAGGCGTGGACAGTGAACAAGCAAAGGCCGAACAAGATTGAGGCAGCCGAGATGTGGTTTCTAAGAAGGTTGAGAGTTCCATGGACAGCAAAGAAAATGACAGTCTTGATGGAGGCAGACACAAGTAGATCACTCATAAGGAAGATTAGGAAAAGACGGGCAACATATATAGGCCATTTTATGAGGAAGGGGGATTTGGAGCACCTGGTCACAACGGGACAGCTGGAGGGAAAGAGCACCAGGTAGACCCAGGGAGAAAATGCTGGACGGACTTGCAGAGTGGCTGGGGACGAGGAGGGTGGGGGAGATGCTGGGGGCAACGAGAGAAGAGATGGCTGGAGGTACATGATCACCAACGCCATGCGGCAGGGCACCTGATGATGATGATGAACATGCTGATCGCCAGCAAGTTTTGAAAAATAGTATGTATGACCTTCCCATTATCATATAAATTTTCTCAGTGCCGTTCTGATAACGTCAGGTGAATGGCGTTTGTGGTTCCGACAACTGTGCCCGGACAAATGTCGCGCCGAATCTAACGTGAAAATAATAATAACCACTACTAACCTTAACCCCGTTCTCTAACCTTAACACATTGTCGTGTTAAAGGGGGTGATGTTTGGTCATGACACAATTGTTGGAACAGTGAAAAAAAGTTTGCAAAACTTCTCGCCTGTTTAAAAAAACCCACCGCGAATGCCGTATATTATACTTTAATCATCATCAGGTGCCTTGCAGCATGGCGTTGGCGATTATGGACTTCCATCTGTCTCTTGTTGCCTCAAGCATCTCTTCCACCCTTCCTGTCTTGAGCCACACTGCAAGTCCGTCTAGTATCTTCTCCCTGGGTCTACCCGGTGCTCTCCTTCCCCCCAGCTTTCCCGTTGTGACCAGGTGTTCCAATTCCCTTTTCCTCATAAAATGGCCTGTGGATGTTGCCTGCCTTTTCGTAATCTTCCGTATGAATGATCTACTTGTGTCTGCCTCCATCAAGACTGTCTCGTTTGTTTTCTTTGCTGTCCATGGAACTCTCAACATCCTTAGAAACCACATATCGGCTACCTCAACCTTGTTCTGGCTTTGCTTGACTGTCCACACCTCGCAACCGAACAACAGTATTGGTTCTATATAACATTCCAGAACACTCTTCCTGATGATTGATAGGCATTTGTTGGTAAGAATGCTTTACATATTTTTGAATGTTTCTACTTGGCCGATTCTACTGGCTATTTCTGATGTGCATCTGCCGTCTGGTGAAATGATCGTTCCCAGGTATTTAAACTTATCAACCTGTCTAAAGGTTTTGCCGTTCGCTGTTATTTTGCCTGAGGGGATTTCATGTTTTTTACAGATCACCATGACTTCAGTCTTCCTGCTGTTTAGTTCCAACCCCATACCTGTGCTTTCTATTTCAAGTATATTCACAAGGTTTTGTAGGTCCCTTTCACTTTCCGCAATTAGCACGGTGTCATCTGGTTTTTGTTATTATTTCCTGGACTCGTTTAAGTGCATTTTCTTCTATTAGGCTGCTCAAACCAGGTGTTTCCTACTATGAACTCATTCATCTGTGCCCATTCTACAAGTTTCCCTCCCCTTTCATTTTGTGTACCAAGGGCATGAGGTCCAACTATATCCTCTACCCTATCCTTTATCACTTTGCTGGGTAGAAAATCGTAAACTTATAACATGACGTATGGATTTTATGTATAACACGTACTTTTTTTAACCCACGCAATTCAATTTTAGTTTCAGTTTCGCAGATGACGTCTCTGCGCTCGGAGCGAATTCCATATGCACTAACGTCACAGGTGCTACGTGTATTGTGACCGTGGCACAAGCCTTAAGCAGGCAGGTAAACCCATGAGCTGGCCAGGCCCTGAGGCCATACTCAGACCGTTTTACCTAGTCTATATTTTACGCTAAAAAGTTGCTCGTCTCTGGTTCCCTACGCAACAAAGTCGGTACAACGTAGATGTAAATGTAGCCTTTTTTTGTTTTTTAGTCGGCTTACGTTTACCGTATAGTGTGGGTTTTTGTCGTATGCTTATGATTACCGTACAAATGAAGGTTTGGTGGTCTGCTTATAATTACCGTATAGTGCAGGTTTTTTGGTCGGCTTATGATTACTGTATAGTGCAGGTTTTGTGGTCGGCTTATGATTACTGTATAGTGCAGGTTTTGTGGTTGGCTTATGATTACTGTATAGTGCAGGTTTTGTGGTTGGCTTATGATTACCGTATAGTGCAGGTTTTGTGGTCGGCTTATGATTACTGTATAGTGCAGGTTTTGTGGTCGGTTTACGATTACTGTATAGTGCAGGTTTTGTGGTCTGCTTATGATTACTGTATAGTGCAGGTTTTGTGGTCGGCTTATGTTTACTGTATAGTGTTGTTTTTGTGGTCTGCTTATGATTACTGTATAGTGCAGGTTTTGTGGTTGGCTTATGATTACTGTATAGTGCAGGTTTTGTGGTCGGCTTATGATTACCGTATAAATGCAGGTTTTGTGGTCGGCTTATGATTACCGTATAAATGCAGGTTTTGTGGTCGGCTTATGATTACCGTATAAATGCAGGTTTTGTGGTCTGCTTATGATTACTGTATAGTGCAGGTTTTGTGGTCAGCTTATGATTACCGTATAAATGCAGGTTTTGTGGTCGGCTTATGATTACCGTATAAATGCAGGTTTTGTGGTCGGCTTGTGGTTACCATATAAGCGTAGGTTTTCTAGTGAGCGCCTAACTGTAAAATAGTGTGAAAGCAAAAACAAAAAACAAACAAAAAAAACAAAGAAAAACTGACAAGGTAACAAAGGGAAAGAATCGTTTTAAGTGCGCACCTAAGACCAATCGGTCAGTATGTTCAACAGCAATACCATCGCGGCAACGAAAATAAAAGGGGGTTACATATCTTAAGTTTCGGTCATTTTCTTGCACTCGGCGAGATAACGGAGAAATATTATTTTTGTCCATATGTGTGTGTGCGCGCGGCGTGTGTGTGCGTGTTGTAGATTGGCAAAGGCAGGTAAGCCGAAAGTTAACGTCTTATCTTGTAGGTTGAATACGCGTTGTTACTATTTTTATGCGTTGGCGATTCGTAGTCAAAATGAAAATTACCCCCGTGGGAATGCCAGGGGCTTTTTCAATATAAATGCCACATCCCACCACCAAATCGGTCTTAACTTGGTCAGTCGAACAGCACTGTGAGCTGAAAAGGTAGTTGACTGAGGGTCTGTCTAGGGTGTTTTGACTTTTTCTCAAAATTGATTTCTGTGGATTATACTTTATCCCCCACATAATTTTTTTCTTGAAAATATATCATTAATCAATATAAAATGGTATTTTAATGCACTGATCGCAGCAGAAAGAATGCAATTTCTTACCAAAAGTACCTATTTTTGTCGTTTATTGCGAACTGTAACCTGTACCGAACCTTACATGTAATATACTGACAGAAAGCTCTTTGGTGCACCTTTCAGATAATGACAGCTAAATTTAGAAACAAACCGGGTCAAAGCCACCAAATAAAGAAATTTAAGGAAAATGTGTAGGAGAGTACATAAAACCTTTAGAGGCCGTTTTCTCAAAATGGCCGTCAAACGACTTAATGCTAGTTAAGACTGATTTCGTGCTGGGAGGTCACAAATAGTACTCCCACCTTCTGGAAATTCTGCTAGAAATTTCCTTTTCTTTTCTTCATTCCTTTACTTTGGAGCGAGACATTTTTTTTTCAAGTGGTCATTTTGGACATCCTGCAGGATTGTGTGTGTGTGTGATTCAAATGTTTTCCAACCTTCACGACAGTTTTTTCTTTTCCTTTTTTTTTTTCATGTTGGAAGTATGGTGCATGTTTAGAAAAGGTTATAGCCCTGATACGGCTCTACGCAGTCGGCTTGGCCTTGAAACAAAAATCATAGTAATGGCGATTGGTACATGTGTTAAAGTGCATTTTTGGCATTACGCATATCGGATTTGCGGAAGCAATTAAGTAATTTAGGCCCGTTGTATGTTTTAGTGTCCTTATTTATATTTGACTTGTATTCAGGTATTATTTTTACAGCCCACGTATGATGAATTGGACAGGATTGGTCAACGCCAGAGACATTTCCTTAGATTATGTATATGAATGCATTGGTATGTGTACTTAAAATTTCTTTTACCCGTTTTTTCCCTGTTGAAGCATTTTTGGGAATGGTTGTAACCTTGATATGACTACACAGTAGCTGGGTTGTAAACAAAAAATATTGATTGGGTACATGTATCAAGTGCATTTTTTGCTGTAAGGAAATGTGCTGTGCCGAAATAATTATAGGTAATTTTGGGCCCACGTTATGATTTAGTGTTTGTTTAAATTTGTAATCAGATTTGTTTAAACCCTTGGAATAAATTCGGAGTGGTAAATGCAGAGAGCATATCCTAAGATTATGTGCGCGAATGCATTGACGAGTAATTTGTTTACAGTTTTTTTCCTCCATTGAGTTGTGTACGTTTTGAGACGATTATAACCCTGAACCCCCCGCTGGGTTGCCGGTTTTTTTTTTCAGTATAAATATCCCCACCTCTTTTCTGTCACTCTTTCTGCCTTGTTGCCTTATTTGTCATTTCTACTTATTTTCTGCCTTAATGGTCTATTCACCTGTATTTTTTCGATAAAGTCTTACGTACTTTTTTCTTTGGATTGATGATTGGTACATGTATTAAGTGCATTTTTGGCTCTAAGCAGGTGAGATATGCCGAAGCAATTTGAGGTAATGTATGCCCGTTTTTATGTTTTGGTGTCCTTATGTATGCTATTTGTATTCAGATGTTTTTTAAATCTACCCTGTGCGATAAATCGGACAGAATGGTCCTACGCCGGGGGCATGTCCTTAGATTATGTGCGCGAATGCATTGATATGTATACTTAATTTTCTTTTCTTGTTGAAGTTTTGTGTTTTGAAGCGGTTATAGCCCTGATATGGCTCTGCGCAGTCGGCTGGGCTTTAAACAACAATAAAAGGGGAAAAAAAAGGCTCCGTGCAGTAGGCTGGGCATTAAAAGAAAAATTGTGAAAAATGTACGGTGGTGATTACCCTAGTTTTTTTTTTCTTCTCTGAAAACTGTCCAATGGTGGTGGTGGTGAGTTTTTCTTTTTGAATTTTACATGAACATTGCTGAATGCTAGTGTTTATTACCATAGTTTGTTTCACATTAAAGGAAAAGTGGCACTGATTACCACGGCTATTTTTTCTTAAACCTTCCGATGGCAACTGTATCGCAGCATTGATTAATATCAATACTTTAATTTCCGTTGTATGGTAGCATTGATTATAACAATACTTAAATTTCGAAGAAAATTTAACTTGGGAAATACAGCATTTTTGTCTTATTTTGATTACTGTAACGTATAAAGTGTGTTTGTTTGTTTGTTGTTTTTTTTTTTGGGGGGGGGGGGGGGGGTTACAGGTAGGGGTGTGTGTGTAAGACAATGCGCGAGGTGTGTGCTTTTTTTGTTTTGTTTTGTTTTTGGGGATGGGGTGGGGCGGTTGTTACAGTGGGGTATGGACGGCGGTTATGTGTCTGCGTTGGTTTCTGTGTATGCGTGTTTCCGTCGTGATAGTTTTTTTTTTCCCCGTGGGTGTGGTGGGGTATAGCGGATGTTTAGGTCATTTGGCCTTGGGGGTGGTGATGGGTGAGTACGCTGTGTGTGCGTTTTGTAATAAAGACTGTTGTGTGTGATTGTGGATGTACGGCTGTGTGGTAAAGACAGACTGCTGTTGATTTAAAATGTATTCGTTAAAATACGAAAAAATGATTATTTTACTGTGTGCCTGTATTTCGTCAATTATGGGTTATTTATGAAGCTATTTTTATGATAGTATTTCTGAAAGTTGTAATGGTCCTTTTGTCACGTGAACAATTCATACTGCATTTTCTAACACTTTCAAGAACCTTTTCAAGATATAGTGCAATTCTTCCGTTTTGACAAGATATAATGGGATTTCACGTATGACCATACGTATGGGAAAATAATTAAATTGAGACTTGGAAAGATTTTTCTGTTTTTTGTTTGTTTTTTTCAATAGTATTTTTAACCCTTTGACCCCCGCACCATATCCACCAATCGCAAAAACGTATCCCTTTGACTCCCTCACCTATGCACCAGCTTCCTGCAGGAAGCTGGAGGTTAGGGTGTGGAAGTCAAAGGGTTTAGTTTTTGCTTTGCTGGCATGGTTGACAGTGAAGGATGCTGGTGGACAGGCGGTGGTATTCAAAGGGTTAAACGTGGAGCATTATGGGAATTTAAAAAAAGTTGAAACTTGAAAGGGTGGTTGTACGTTTTTTTTTCCAATTGTCTTTTTGAATAAAAGTGAGGTAATTTGTAGAGTGCTGTTGGTTATGCTTTAGGCAATATGAAACTCTTAACTGCATTTTCCTGCCTTTTGCCATTTAAAGAAAACATTTTACCCTCTGTTGGAGAGTGTATATGTGTGTCTTGTTTATTTTGTGTGTGTGTGTGCGCGCGCATGTGTGGTTCGCGCGTGCTTGTGCGTGTGTGTGTGTGTGTACATGTAGTTTGTGTGTGGGTACATGTAGTTTGTGTGTGGGGCGTGTGTGTGTAAGACAATGTGCGAGGTATGCGTTTTTGTTTTTGGAGGGGGGTGTTGGGGGGACGGTTGTTGCAGTGGGGTATGGACGGTTTGTGGTTTCTGTGTATGCATGTTTTCATCGTGGTAGGTTTTTTTTTTTCGTTTTTTTTTTTTTTTGTCATGGGGTTTAATGGATGTTAGGTTAGTTGGCCTTGGGGGTGGTTGAGGGTGAGTACGCTGTGTGTGCATTTTTCTAGTGAAAGTTGTGTATGGCTGGGTGATAAAGACATACTGCTGTTGATTTAAAAATTATTTGTTAAAATAAATGAATATATTATTGTGCCTGTATTTCATCAATTATGGGTTATTTATAAAGCTATTTTTATGACTGTATTTCTGAAAATTGTAATGAAGCTCCTGTCAAGTGAACAATTCGTACTGCATTTAAAGAACCTTTTCAAAGATAACATGCAGTTTTTATGTTTTGACAAGATACAATGGGATTTCACCTCGTATGACCATACGTATGAGGAAATATTTAAATTGAGACTTGGAAGGATTGTTCCGGGTTTTTTGGATTTTTTTTTAAAAATTCTTTTTAACCCTTTGACTCCTTCACCATACCCACCAATTGCAAAATCTTATCCCTTCGACTCCCTCACCCTGCAGGAAGCTGGACGTTAGGGTGAGGGAGTCAAAGGGTTAAGTTTTTACTTTGATAGCGTGGTTTACAATGGATGCTGGTGGACAGGTGGTGGAGTGTTGTGGGAATATATTTTAAATTGAAACTTGAAAGGATGGGTTTTGTTTTTGGTCTGTTTAATTAAACGTGAGTTAATTTGTAGTGTGCTGTTGGCCATGATGATGTTCTAGATGTCGTCTGAGCTATAAGCAATATGAAACTCTTAACTGCATCATCCTGCCTTTTGCATTCTAAGGAAAACATTTTACCCGCTGTTGCGGAGAGTGTGTTTCGTTGTGTGTGTGTGTGTGTGTGTGTGCGCACGCACACGTGTGTGATTGTGTTTATATTGTGTGTGTATGTGTGTGGCGCACGCACGCATGTGTGGTGCATGCGTGTGTGGGTGTAAGACAATGTGCGAGGTGTGTGCTTTTTATTTTTAATTCTTTTGGGGGGGGGGGGGATGGGGCGGTTGTTACAGTGGAAGGATTGGTCTGTTTCTTTCTGCTTTTTCAATTATTTTTAACCCTTTGACTCCTGCACACTATCCACCAATTGCAAAAACCTATCCCTTTGACTCCCTCACCGTATCCAGCTTCCTACAGGAAGCTGGAGGTTAGGGTGAGGGAATCATGGTTAAGTTTTTGCTTTGTTAGCATGGTTAACAATGCAGGATTCTGGTGGACAGGTGGTGGTAGTCAAAGGGCAAAACGGAGTGTTGTGGGAATTTTTTTTTAAATATATTGAAACTTTAAAGGATGGTTGTACATTTTTTTTTTTTTTTTTTTTTTTTTTTAGTAAATGAGTTAATTTGTAGTGTGCGTGCTGTTGGCCATGATAATGTTATCTAGATGTCGGCTATTCTATAAACAATATGAAAATCTAACTGCATTTTCCTGCCTTTTGCTATTTAAGGAAAACATTTTACCCACTTTTGTGGAGTGTGTGTGTTTATATTTTCTGTGTCTAGATTGTGTGTGTGTGTGTGCGTGTGTGTGTGTAAGACATGTGCGAGGTGTGTGCTTTCTTTTTTTTTGGAGGGGTGGTGGTGTTATAGTGGGATGTGGACGGTGATTACGAGTCCTAATTGTTTCTGTGTATGCATGTTTTCGTCGTGGTAGTTATTTTTATTTTTATTTTGTTTTTTAGGTGTGATGGGATATGGTGGATGTTTAATTTAGGTCAGTTGGCCTCGGGGGTGGGGGTGGGTGAGTATGGCGTGTGTGTGCATTTTCTAATGAAGGCTGTATTGTGTGTGATTGTGAATGTATGGTTGTGTGGTAACCACAGACTGCTGATGATTTAAAATTGTTTCGTTTAAATATATATAAGTATTTTATTGTGTATTTCAATTATGGGTTATTTATGAAGCTATTTTTATGACTATTTCTGTAAGTTGTAATCAAACTCCTTTCTGTCAAGTGAGAAATTCGTACTGCATTTTCTAACTCTTTAAAGAACCTTTTCAAGATGGCGTGCAATTTTTACGTTTTGACAAGATATAATGGGATTTCATGTCGAATGACCATGCGTATGGGAAAATGCTTAAATTCAGACTTGGAAGGATTGGTCTGGGTTTTTTTTCTGCTTTTTTCAGTTCATTTTAACCCTTTGTCTCCCGAACACTATCCACCAATTGCAAAGACGTATCCCTTTGACTCCCTCACCGTATCCATCAGCTTCCTGCAGGAAGCTGGAGGTTAGGGTGAGGGAATCATGGTCAAGTTTTTGCTTTGCTAGCATGGTTAACAATACAGGTAGGTGGTGGTAGTCAACGGGCTAAACGTAGTGTTGTGGGAATTTTTTAAAAAAAAAATTGATACTTCAAAGGATGGTTGTACATTTTTTTCCCATTTTCTTGAGTTAATTTGTCGTGTGCGCGTGCTGTTGGCCATGATAATGTTATCTAGATGTCGGCTGTTCTATGAGCAATATGAAAATCTAACTGCATTTTCCTGCCTTTCGCTATTTAAGGAAAACATTTTACCCTCTTGTGGAGTGTGATTGTGTGTTTATATTGTCTGTGTATAGTGTGTGTGTGTGTATGCAAGACATGTGCGAGGTGCGTTTTTTGTTTCGATTTTTGGGGGGGGATTGGGGGCAGTTGTTATTGTGTGTGTGTGTGTGCACGCGCATGTGTGTGGTGCGTGCGTGTGATTGTAGTGTGTGTGTGTCTGTGTATTTATATTTGTGTCTAGTGTGTGTGTAACGCTCTTTAAAGAATCCTTTCAAGATATCCAATTTTTACGTTTTTTAGAAGTTATACTGGAATTTCAGCTCGTATGATTCTGCGTATGGGGAAATGTTTAAATAAATTGAGACTTGTATGGATTTAAAAAAAAAAAGTTAACCCTTTGACTCCCTTACCCTATCCGCCAATTGCGAAAGCTTATCCCTTTGACTCCCTCACCCTATCCACCAGCTTCCTGAGGTTAGGGTGAGGGAGGCACAGGGTTAAGGTTTTGCTTTGCTGGCATGGTTGACAGTGAAGGACGCAGGTGGACAGGCGGTGGTAGTCAAAGGGTTAAACGTGGAGTATTGTGGGAATTACTTGAAATAAATTGAAACTTGAAAAGATCGTATGTTTTTTTTTCAATTCTTTTTGATTAAACCCATGATATGGCTCAAGTAGTCGGCTGGGCTATAAGCAATATGAATTCCAACTGCATTTTCCTGCCTTTGGCAACTTACGGAAAACATTGTCCCGTCTGTTGAGTGTGTGTTGAGTGTTTTTGTGTTTGTCTTGTGTTTTTGTGTCTGGTGTGTGCGCGAGCATGTATGTTTTGGGTGCGTACGTTTGTTGGGTGCGTGCGCGAGCGACCGTGTGTGTGTGTGGATGGAAGAGCATGTGTAAGGTGTGTGCTTTTGGAGTTTGTGCGTGGTGGGGGGGATGGGGTGGAGGACGGTTAATGAGGTATGGACGGCGAATGTGTCCAAGTTATTTGTGTGTATGCATGTTTTCGTTGCGGGTTTTTTGTTCGTTTTTGTTTGAGTTCATGGGTGAGGTATTGCGAATGTTTAGGTCAGTTGGGGCCGGCGAGTACGCTGTGTGCATTTTCTAATGAAGGCTCTATTGTGTGTGAATGTAGATTTACGGTTGCTTGGCAAGGACAGACTGGTTTAAAATTTATTCGTTAAAAATAAACAAAAAATGCCCTTTTGAGGATGCCGGGGGTTTCTTTCAGTATAAATAGTATACCCACCTTCTGGAAATTGTGTGCTAGAAATGCCCTCTTTTCTGTCGCTCTGTTTTTGTCTTCCATCTTTGCTTTCTGTCATTTCTTCCCATCATTTACTGCCTTGCAGGTCCATTCATATGTACGCGTTCGATCAAGTCTCCTGTACTTTATCTTAGAATTGATTATTGGGTACATGTATTAAATTCATGTTTTGGCTCTGGTACAATGAGTTATGCGGAAGCAGTTTCAAGTACAGGTCTATTTTTGGTTTAGTGCCCATATAGTTTAAATTTGTGTTCACGTATATTTTTAATCCCATCTGCTCCCCCGTTGGGTTGCCGGGGGCTCTTTCAGTATAAATAGTATCCCCACCTTCTGGAAATTCTGTGCTAGAAATGTCCTCTTTTCTGTCACTTTTTGTTTCTGCCTTGTTGCCTTGCTTTCTTTCATTTCTACTTATTTTCTGCCTTAATGGTCCATTCACCTGTATTTTTTCGATTAAGTCTTAGGTACTTTTTCTTGGGATTGCTGATTGGGTACATATATTAAGTGCATTTTTGGCTCAAAGGAGGTGAGATGTGGAAGCAATTTTAGGTAATTTATGCCTGTTTTATGTTTTGGTGTCCTTATGTATGCTTATATTTGTATTCAGGTGTTTTTTAAATCTCCCATGTGCGATAAATCAGACGGAATGGTCCTACACCGGGAGCATGTACTTAAGATTATGTGCGCGAATGCATTGATATGTGTACTTAATTTTTTTTCTTGTTGGTTTGTTTTGAAGCGGTTATAGCTCTGACATGGCTCTACTCAGTCGGCTGGGCTTTAAACAATGAAGTGCATTTTTGGTTCTAGGGAGGTAAGATATGCGGAAGCAATGTTAGGTAATTTATGCCCGTTTTTGTTTTGGTGCCCTTATGTATGCTAATATTTGTATTCGGGTGTTTTTTAAATATCACCTGTGCGATAAATCGGACGGAGTGGTCAACACCAGGGGCATGTCCTTAGATTATGTGCGCGAATGCATTGATATGTGCACTTAAATGTTTGTTTTTCCTGTTGAATTGTGTATGTTTTGAAACGGTTATAGCTCTGGTATGCTCCACTGAATCAGCTGGACTTTAACCCTTTGACTCCCGCATCCTGTACACCAGAATCGTGCATTGCCAACCATGCTAGCAAAACAAAAACAACCCTTTGATTCTCACCCTATCCACTAGCTTCCTGCAAGAAGCAGGGTTGGATGGAGTCCCAAAGTTTTTGCAGTTGGTGGATAGGGTAAGGGAGCCAAAGGTTTAAACAACGATGTGTGTGAGGGAGAGGGCTGTCCAAGTCGAGATGAATTATTTGGGGGAAGATAATTGTGTGTACATGTATTGACGGTAGTAATAAAAGTATTTTGTCGAGTGAAGATTCAGACTGCGTGTTGTCTTTCGAGTTTTATCCGTGATACCCTACCCTCGTGTTTCTTGCTGTTAATGCAAATGTGTCGTCCTTTTTCTAATGTGCGTTTATGAAATTGCAACATGGCGTGTGCGTGCGTGTGTGTGTGTGCGTTGATCGAATCAATGTCCTGGTTGTTAATAGGCTGACCTTTAAACAAATTGGATGAGCGGTGGGCCTGTGCAGTATTCTGGGGCGTGTGTTGGAGATTGGAGGCGTGAAGATATAAACGTAAGAAACTTTATGCATGATTTCCTTATGATCGTATTGTGATCAGCTTTCATTGAACAGTTTTACAAGAAGTAGGCCTACAAGTATATAGATTTTAACCAATCCTTTGTCAGAAGTCCAAAAGTGTGACCGCCCGCGTTCAAGCAAACGGGAACCAGGAAAAAAAAAAAAAACACGAAAAAATCGGAACGCGTAAATGCAACCAGACATGACAGAAAGAAAGATAAAGTTAAATTTAATTGAATAATTTGAAGGGTCACAATTATAGAAAATGTGTATCATAGCGGTAAGATACAGATTTTTTAAGTTTAAATGTGGTTTTTAAGTTTAAATGTGGTTTCTAAGAAGAATATTGAGTTCCATGGACAGCAAAGAAAACAAACGAGACAGTCTTGAAGGAGACAGACACAAGACGAACATTAATGAAGATAAGGAAAGGACGAGCAACATTTATACATTCTATGAGGCAAGAGAGATTAGAGCACTTGCTCACAATAGGGAAGTTGTAGGGATAGAGAACACCTTGTAGACCCAGGGGGGAAATTGGACGGACTTGCAGAGTGGCTGAAGAGAGGGTGGGAGATATACTTGCACCGAAAAGGGATAGTCATATGGAGGGCCATAATCGCCAACGCCATGCGGTAGGGCACATGATGATAATGATAATGAAAGGAGGCATTCGTCGGGCAATTCCATACGCGCTCCATCCAAATCTGCACACCCTTGGAATCTGCACAATTTACCCTCTGCATTGGTCGGGTCCAGAGCAACGGCGTATCTCCTCTTTGTGCTGCCACGCGATTTCCGTCAGGCACCGTAACTTCTGGATGCTGCATGGATACATCCAGGGTAGTTGTCCTTAAAACTTACAGGTCTTTATGGTCTTACAATACAATACAATACAATACAATACAATACAACACAATATAACAGTGTAATATTTGTTGTAACGCTGGTAAAAGAAAACCGTGGGGATTTTATGAACAGACGGGACCATCTGTGTGGTGAAGACTGCTCCGTCTTACCTTGACGCCCCCGTCAAACTGGTACGTCAGTCTTCTAAACTTGGTGACGTGAAATATATGTGCTTGTCTGCACGTACCTTCTATTTAATACGTCATTTACATGTAACCAAGACTATTCCAGTGATAGTCTGATACAATCACCATCATGTACCCTGCCCCATGGCTTTGTCGATCATGGCCCCACATATGCATCTATTCCTCGTCGCTACAAGTACATCTTCCACCCTCTCTGTCCTCAGCCACCCTGCAAGTCCGTCCAATATTTTTCCCTGGGTCTACCTGGTGTTCTCTTACCCTCCTGCTTTCCTGTTGTGACCAGGTGCTCGAATTCCCCTTTTCTCATAAAATGGTCTATAGATGTTTGTCTTTTCCTAATCTTCCTTATCAATGGTCTTCTTGTGTCTGCCTCCATCAAGATTGTCTCATGTATTTTCTTTTATTTTCTTTTTTGATACAATACCAATATAACACAAACTAGGTAAAACGTAGTCTAGGTAAATCCTCAGGATCTGGCCAGCTCGTGGGTTTATGTGCAAGCTAAATAAGGCTTGTGCCATGATCACCATACACATGGCACATGTGACGGTAAGTGCATATGGAATTAGTTCCGAGCACGGAGATGTCATCTTGAGAAAATAAAACTAAAAACACACACCGTTCTATCTGAAAAGGTAATATAGATCGATCTCGGATTCTGGTATAATAATAAAATCTAGAAATCAATATTCCATGCTTCCGGATTCAGTGATGTGCCATATGCGTTTTGTCTATACAAATACATTGTTCGGTTACACAAATTAATTTTACAAAACCACCACAAAATAGACACATCACAGTTACAACAGCAATGAGAAGTCACACAAGGACATGAGCAGTGCAGCAGTATCGGTTTCATCACTAACAAGCAACTAGCTGCAATTAATCCCTTTGACTACCGCACAGTGTCCACCAAGTGAAAAATTTCACCCTTTGACTCCCTTGCCCTATCCACAGCTTCCTGCAGGAAGCTGGTGGATAGGGTAAGGGAATCAAAGGGTGAAGTTATTGCTTTGGTGGCATGGTTGACCATGCAGGATGCTGGTGGCCAGGGTGCAGGAATCAAAGGGTTAAATCATAGTGGCTGTCCGCATTCAAGCAAATAGCAATAATACGTACACAAAAAATATCAGAATGCGTATTCACTGGGCAGAAAATTTATTTGTACTTGTTTTGTTTTGTTAAAACAAATGCGCTTTCAGTTTGTATTTGTTTGTTTTTGTGTGTGTTGTGTTGTGTTGTGTGTGTGTGTGTTTATTTCTTTTGTGAGTGGATGTCGTGCCAGCAGGCAGCAAAAGTGTGTGTCGTGTTTTATCGTGGTTCTATTTGATTTTATGCATTGAATTTTGTATCAGCTTGTGATGTATATATTTTTCAAACATTTTGAACATTTTACCAGATAATCTGATTTTGAAGTTTTTTATGCCTGCTTTTTCATCGTTTTGATTCGGCCACTCAAGTCGGACATTTTATCTGTGAACTGTGTTTACATTTTAGTCTACTGTGTTCGTCCATAATTGCAAGCGTAGCGCTTGCAATTATGGACCCGTCGTTTTTAAAACAAATTGGACTGACACTTTTTAAACACAGCAAGTGTTACCTTGGTGGAGACGTCTACCAGCGTATACGAACACTGGGGCTGTGTTGCAAGCCCCCGCACTGCGCGATCCTGCCGTGGTGGACGTCTCCACCGTCTTTGGCACAACCTGCCTCCTGCTGTACCACTGCCCCTGCCCTCGGCCTTGCTGCTGCGGGCTTCGTCTCCTCCTCTGCCGTCTTCGCCCTCGCCTTCTGTCCTGGTGGCGCCGCCTGCACCTTCTGTCCTGATGGTGCCGCCTTCACCTTCTGTACCGCCGGTGCCGCCTTCGCCTTCTGTCCCGCCGGTGCCGCCTCCGTCTTCTGTTCCGCCGGGGTCGCCTTCGTCTTCGGTCCCGCCGGCGCTGCCCTCGTCTTCTGTCCCGCTGGTGCCGCATTTGTCTTCCGTCCCGCTGGTGCCGCCTTCGTCTTCTGTCCCGTTGTTGCTGCCTTCGTCTTGTGCCCCGCTGGTGTCGCCTTCGTCCTGTGCCCCGCTGGTGTCGCCTTCGTCCTCTGCCTTTCTCCCATCCTTCTTTTGAGCACGTTGAAGTATCCTTCCAATCCACCCCTCACCCCATCACCTTCTCCTGTGTCTATCGACCTCCACCTAGCTCTGCCAACAAGCTCACCACATCCATGTTTCTCTCTGACTTTGACCAACTTCTTGATTACTACTGCCTCTTACCTGGAAATCTCATCATTCTAGGTGACATCAATGTCCACTACGACAACACTCACCGTTATGACACAAGACATGACATATCAATTCTCTGTCCAATGACAATATGACACAACATATTTCTGAACCAACCCATCAAAAAGGTCACATTCTTGACTGGATCATTTCTCGTGATCACCACAATTCAGCTACTGACAACTGCCTAGTTCTTTCTACCCGTCTAACTTAAGCCCTTCCATCTGACCACTCTGCAATTCTCTGTTCTCTTGACATTTCTCCTCCTTCCCGTACCACGCGCACGGTGACTCGACGCAATCTCAAATCTATTGACCTCTCCACATTTTCATCTGATGCCTCCCGCCTCCTTTCTGAAAAGTCACATAGCCTTGCCGATGAAATCTATACTACTCTC
>JAPXFY010000554.1:45000-53665 GCA_030674185.1 Monoplex corrugatus
CCAACACTGTTCCCGGTGACGCCGACAGGTGACAGGTGACTACTATTGTTATTATTATTATTATATTTTCATTATTTGTATTGATGAATTATTACTAGTACGTGTTTTGTACATATTGTACAGCAGGGGATGACTGCAGTGTGACCCTGATTGACATATTTAGAGTTGCACGTATCTTCTGCTTGAAATATATAACGATTAGGGTAGGATTAAAATAGCCAGGTCAGACCGAATACCTTTGAATATATTTTCAGCGTAAGCTTATTAGTATATTGTCATTAATTTTGTGCTTTGTTTTTGCGTGTGTGTGTTTGTGTATATGTGTGTGCGTGTTGTGTGTGTGTGTGTGTGTGTGTGTGAGTGTGTGTGTGTTTTGTGTGTGTGTGTACATTCATTCGTGTGTGTGTGTGTCTGATTGTGCGTGTGTGATTGTGCGGTTTTGTGTGTATGTGTGTGTGTGTATGTGTGCGTGTGTGTGTATGTGTGTGTGTGTGTGTTTATGTGCGAGTGAATGTGTGCCTGTGTGGGCGCGTGAACAAGTTGTTTGCGTTTGTGTGTGTGTACATGTTTGCTTTTGTATATAACACGGGCCCGTGCGTGTGTGTGTGTGTGCGCGCGTGCGTGCGTATGTGTGTGTGTGTTTCGCATGCGTGCGTGTGTGTGTGTGTGTGTGTGTGTGTGTGTGTGTGTGTGTGTTTGTTTGCCTCTGTATATGGCTGTGCGTTGTTTGTTTATGTATGTAGGCTGTGCGTGTGCTAGTAAATGCGTGTGCTAGTAAATGCGTGCTTAAAGAGTCCCAGTATCTCCGATCCAGGCCGGAAAGACATAGATAACACACATGGACACACACACACACACACACACACACACAGACACACACACACAGACTGACTCACTCACAAAGCACAAACACACACACACACATGCACACACACACACACAAACGTATCTCAAAAAGCAAAACGGAAGGACTGTTTCACATCATTTGTCTCTAGGGCGGGAAGAGCTCTAATTCCTTACCAAATGGAAACCATCAGATTACCCACTACACCTGTATATAAAAAAAAAACACTTGGTTTCGCCTACATGTAGATAAAACAGCCATTGTATTTCAGTCACACCCATTCATCATGATAAGCTGGCAGCAAAACTAGCAAGTTTAAAGAAAAACTAAAATATGTGCTGACAGGTTGATGAGTAAAAAGCAGCATTCATTCTGTAAATCAGCCTGATAGATCAGGCTTCACAGTTTGTTTTATTTTTGATTGTGTAACTTGGCATGTGTGTGCGTGTGCGCATGTGTTTGCACTTGCGCATAAGCATATATGCTTAAATGAGCACCAGAATATCATCTAGAAGCTAAACGGACACATAGATCGCACACATTACACACGCGCACACATACACACACACACACACGCATGCACGCACACACACGCGCGCACACACACACACTCGCACACACACTCGCACACACTCGCACACGCACACACACACACACACACACACACACACATACACACACGTGCACCCACAAACAATCATGACGTATGTTTCTATTAGACTCTTCTATATCAATTAATTTCTATATTCACACCTTTCTTTCTTTACTTTTCTTTCTTTCTTTGTTTCTTTCTCTTTTCTTTTCTTTGTTTGTTTCTTTGTTTGGTTTTTGTTTGTTTCTTTCTTTTTGACTTTCGTTGTGAATCCATTTATTCATTTACTTACATACATTCAAAAGTTATTGTTTTTATATTCTCATGTGCAAGTTATTTGATGCAATCTTTATGAAATCAATATGCCTGTTTTAACTAGGTAGCTAATTAAAACAATATATATTCTGCATACGCTGTGCCATAATGTACAGGTTTGGCTTCCACGAAGTGTCACGGATACACTGTATAGTGTGGTTCAACTAACAGCATCTGATGTAAAGATAATCATGGCAGATGCCAGGGCCTATGCATAAACGTTTCGCCGCGGGAGGTTTGAGTTTTTCCCGTCTCTCTCCAGTGAAAATAACGACCTCCACAGCCATACTTGCTATTCGGTCTAATTCACTGTACAGCTAGCTTTTCCTAGAACGGAATCATGCCACAGGAGGCCTGTAACAACAGTTTCTTTTCCTACAAAATCGCTTTTGGTGAGTAACAATTTAATCATGTTCTAAACAAGCATTGTGGCTACCTACATGTACACTTTACTGTGAAAGTTTCGATCTTTTTTTCCTTAAAAGATCAGGCATTTTTGTTCGATTCCAAGATAGCATATTTCATTCTATTTTGGTCCCAATGAATGTAATTCAGTGTTAATGAGTCGAACTTTTTCTTCCGAAATCATACATTTTCGTTTCATTTTTAGGTACAATATTTCATTTTATTTTAATCTCAATGAGTGTGGTTCAGTATGAAAGATTTGAACTCTCTCTTCAGAAATCAGGCATTTTTGTTTGATTCGAATGTACGATAATTCATTCGGAGCAGATCCCAATGAATATGAATATGATTCAATATGGAAGTTTCGAACTTTTTTTCTTCAGAAATCATGCATTTTCTGTTTGATTTCAAGTAGCATTGTTCATTCTAGTTTGGTCCCGATGAGTATGGTTCAAACGGAAAGTTTCGAAATTGTGTCTTCAAAAATCAGGCGTTTTCGTTTGATTTCAGAGCAGAATAATCCATTCTATTTTGGTTACCCAACAAGTGTGGTCCAATGTGAAATATTTGTACATGTTTCTTCAGAAATTATGAATTTTTGTTTCATTCCAATATTCCATAATTGATTCTAGTTTGGATTCAATGAGTATGGTTCGACCTGAAAGTTTCTAACTTTGTCTTCAGATATCGGGTATTTTAGTTTGATTCCAACATGTGTGTTGGAGTTGGAGCACCTGGTCACAACAGGAAAGGGAAGTTGGAGCACCTGGTCACAACAGGAATGCTGGAGGGAAGGAGAGCACCAGGTAGACCCAGGGAGAAAATACTGGCCGGACTTGTTGGTTGGCCGAGGACAGAAAGGGTGGAAGATGTGCTTGCAGCAACAAGGGATAGATACATATGGAGGGCCATGATCGCCAACGCCATGCAGCAGGGCATTTGATGATGATGATGATGATGATCAGAGTGAAAGAGTCGATTTTGCTTTTCAGATATGAGGCTTTTGTGTTTGATTCCAGCGTAATATTGTTCATTCTATTTTGGCCCATTGAGTATGTTTGTTGGGAGTGGCTTGATTGTTGCGTTATTGTGAAGGGTGTGTACAGTAAACCTGTCCTTGCTTTTAATGCGAATGATGAACAATTGCCATATACTGGCACCACTGACCTATAATGTTTCGCTTTTACTGATATAAATCTTTCCAGGGATGAAAGAGATCTGGTAGTAACTAATGTATGCATGCATTCCGTCTGTTACAACATTGGTCTGTTTCTTTCCACACCGCTCTGCTTTTTATGGACGCGCAGTTCAAAGCATGCAAAGCGTGCATTGCATAAAGTTTCTTTCAGAGCTTTTTCTGCATGAAATAATCACATAAATACTAGCACCTTTATCCTTGTGTGTGTGTGTGTGTGTGTGTGTGTGTGTGTGTGTGTGTGTGTGTGTGTCTGCGTGTGTGTCTGTGTGTGCTTTTATCTCAGTCTCTATGTGTATGTGTGTGCTTTTATCTCAGTCTCTATGTGTATGTGTGTGTGTGTGTGTGTGTGTATACATACATATGTGACCTCCCAACACGAAATCAGTCTTAACTAGCATTTTGGGTATTTTGAGATATACATATCACTGGAAAGTGTACATTCTGCTGATTATTTTGGTACTTGAATAAAGCTTGTACTCAAAAATATGTTGCCGTTATATATGTTTAAAGTCCTTAAGTTGTATGACAGCCATTTTGAGAAAACAGCCTGTAACGTTTTTATGTACTCTCCTACACAATAAAAAAATCTTTATTTGGTGGCTTTGGCCGGTTTGTTTTTCTAATTTTAGCTGTCATTGTCTAAAAGGTGCACCAAAGAGCTTTCAGTCGGTATATTACATGTGGGGGTCTGTACAGGTTACGGTTCTCAATAAGAGACAAAAATAGGTACTTTTGGTTAGAAATTGCGTTTTTTTCTGCTACGATCAGTGCATTAAAGTACCATTTTAAATTGATTTATGATATTTTTCAAGAAAACAAATTATGTGGGGGGGATAGATTATAGTCCACAGAAAATAATTTTGAGGGAAAAGTCATAACACCCCAAACAGACCCTCAGTCACCTTTTCAGCTCCTAGTGCTGTTCGACTGACTGCGAGTTAAGACTGAATTGGTGGTGGGAGGTCACATATTTATCTATCCATCTATCTATCTATCTATCTATCTATATATCTGTCTATCTGTCTATCTATCTATCTATCTAAATATATATATGTCTATCTGTCTATATGTCTATCTATATCTATCTATCTGTCTATCTATCTATATATCTATATCTATCTATCTGTCTATCTATCTATATATCTATCTATTTATCTATCTGTCTATCTATCTATCTATATATCTATCTATTTATCTATCTATCTGTCTATATCTACGTATCTATCTCTCTCCATCTATCTCTTTATCTATATCTATCTGTATCTATCTATATATGTGTCAATTTATCTATCTATTAATCTATCTATTTATCTATTCATCTACCTACCTATCTATTTATCTATCTATCTCTGTTCCCCCCTCTCTCTCTCCCTCTTTTTCTCTGTCTTTCTCCTCCCTTGTCTCTGTCATAATGAAAAGGGCAGTGGGTGTAGTAGACATCGATTTAAATGGGCATAAAAATCACGTCAAGCACGCAACTGCAGCGGAAGTGCAAATAGATCAATGTCCATGTGACAGTTTGATCCAAATCAATTCTAATCAATGTGAAATTTCACTTGCCCTGCAACCCTACGTTACACTAATTCCTCCCACCAAACAACCTCAAGTTTAGAAGCTTCTCTGCGAGAGGGAGGGAGAGAGAGAGCAAGAGAGAGAGAGAGAGAGAGAGCGAAGCAGACAGATGGACAGACAGATTAAGAGCCAAAGACATTGAAACAAGGACAGAGTGAGAGATAGAGACAGAGAGAGGGAGAGAGATAAGTCAAAGACAGAGACAGGGACAAAGAGGCAGAGAAGGAGAGGGTGAAAGAGAGAGAAATAGAGAGAAGAGAGAGAGAGAGAGAAAGACACATAGAGAGAGACAGACAAAGACAGAAAGGACAGCAAGGGAGATATTTGATAGATTCTTTTTTTATTATTCTAATCATCTTTTTGGCCGACTACAGGAGAAAGTGTGTGTGCAACAGAGAATTATTTTGTGTTTACAATCTGACGTAGTGCGCCTGTGTAAAATTAAGCCCGATTTACGATCATGTTTTTTTGAGCGATAATCCCAAATAAATCAGCGAGGCCAAGCAGGTTGATCTGAAGATGAGGAGAATCTCGAAGTAAATTTCATGTGTCCTTTCCAAAAAAATCAATTCCATTATGTTCTTTTCTTCAGAGTATAGGTGTACGCATGTGTTTACGTGTGTGTGTGTGTTTAGGTATGTGTGTGTGTGTGTGTGTGTGTGTGTGTGTGTGTGTGTGTGTGTGTGTGAGAGAGAGAGAGACAGACAGACAGACAGACAGACAGAGTGAGAGGGAGGGAGAGAGAGAGAGACAGACAGACAGACAGACTGACAGTGTGTGTGTGTGTGTGTGTGTGAGTGTGTGTGTGTGTGTTTGCCTGAACTGGGACGTGTCTTTCCTCAAGAAGAAGAAGGGGAAGGAAGGGAAGGAGGAGGAGGAAGATGATGAAGAGGAGGAAGATGAAGAAGAGGAGGAAGATGAAGAGGAGGAAGATGAAGAAGAGGAGGAAGATGATGAAGATGAAGAAGAAGAAGGAGAAGAAGAAGAAGAAGAAAGACGAGGATAAGAAAGAAAAGGTGAAACTGAATAATGACAACAAAAAAAACAAAACAAAAAAACGAGTTCAAAGAGATAAAAAGACAATAATAACAAAAAACGTTAAAACGTTGCTTAAAACAAGTTCTCACTTTCAAACTAAGAAGCAGTTGGAAGTGTTTGGTTTGGGGGGAATGATGCTGGTGGAGTGAGTAGGCTGCAGAAGGCTCAGTTCATCCTGTAGGTGCCAGATGTTGTGGTCATTGATACCGATCCCTCGCTACCCTTGCGTTCTTTGGCTGAGTTCAGTGACCCAACACATCTGTTTGTGATGGACATCTCATCCTTAATGGGCGTCTTACTGTTTTGCACTGAGGCCTTTGCTCGCTTTGGATTCTTTCTCCTCTTCCCATGTGTGGGAATGATTCTCTTACTACGTTTGTTGTGTGAGGGAAACATTAATTAAGTGCAGCGAGTCAGTGATACATATTTTGGAAATCTGTATTGTTCAGAGCAACGTTTTCTCCAACTTACTTTGTTCGAGGAATATACAACTACACTACAATTACTACAACTACAGCAACAGCAACAGCAACTGCAACAACAACTACTACTACTACTACTACTACTACTACTACTACTACTACTACTGCTATCATTGGCTGTTTCAGTAGAAGAAATACTGATAGTAATACATGTAGTAATAGTGATATTGTCATTGATCTTCTTCCTATCATTATCATTATTACTATCATCATCATTATTATCATTGTGTTGATGATGATGATCATGATGGTGATGATTGCTGTTGTTGTTGTTGTTGCTGCTGCTGCTGCTGTTGTTGTTGTTGTTGCTGCTGCTGCTACTGTTGTTAAAGAGAGATAAAAAAAAATGTAGACCGAGGAGAAGAAAACAAGAAGAGAGGAGTTTATTTCAAGAAGGAAGCACCAGTTTGTACGCCTCACATGCATAGAAAAAGTTTCAAGTTTCTCCTGATGGCAGATAAGATACCAGTTTTCTTTTCAGTCACACTGTATGAAGCGATAAGCTGGCAGGCAAACAAACAAACCTGCACAACTGTGAACTGCACATAGACAGGTTGATGAAAAACGTTAACAGTCTTTCTAAATTAGTGATACACTTTAGGATGAATATAATTCTTTCTTTCTTTCTTTTCTTTCTTTTCTTTTCTTTCTTTCTTTCTTCTTTCCTTCTTTTCTTTTTCTTTCTTTCTTTCTTTCTGCTTTCTTTCGTGTTTTCCTGTCTTTCTTTCCTTCTCTCTCTCACTCACTCACTCTCTCTCTCTCTCTCTCTCTCTCTCTGTCTCTCTCTCTCCTTTCATTCAATCTGTTTTTTGTCCTTCCTTCTGCTGTCTACTGCATGTATGTATGTATGTGTGTGAGTGTATATGCGTGTGCGTACGTGTGTGTGTGTGTGTGCGCTTGTGCGTGAGTGTATGCGCACGTGCGTGCGTGCATATGTGTGTGTATGTGTGTGTGTGTGTGTGTGTGTGTGTGTTTACATGTCTTTGCGTGTATTTCTATGTGTGTGTTTGTGCCTGTCTGTCTCTCTATCAAACATAAGGGTGTCTAGCCATGCAAACGACAGTGAACAAGACTCTCTGGGGTGTTACCACTCAACATTAATGAATAATACATGTGTCAAGGTGTAGAGAGACGGCAGTCTCTAACAAAGGGAGAACATGAGAGACATGTGTCTGCATGTATGTATGGGTATGCATGTATGTCTGCATGATTGTGTATGCGTGTGTATTGTGGAGTGTGTGTGTGTGTGTGCGTGTGTGTGTGTGTATGTGTGTGTGTGTTTGTTTGTCTGCATATTTATATATTTGTTTGTGCGTGTGTGTGTGTGTACGTGTGTGATTGCCTGCATGGTTGCGTGTGTGCATGGGTTTGTGTAGAGGTGTGTGTGTGTGTGTGTTTGTCTGCATATTTATATATTTGTTTGTGCGTGTGTGTGTACGTGTGTGATTGCATACATCGTTGCGTGTGTGCATTGGTTTGTGTAGAGGTGTGTGTGTGTGTGTGTGCGTGCGTGCGTGCGTGCGCGCGCGCGCGCGCGCGTGTGTGTATGTGTGTTTGCATGAATGAGTGTATGTGTGTGTGTACGTGTGTGTGTGTGTGTGTGTGCGTTTCTCTGTGTGTGTGTGTGTGCGTTTCTGTGTGTGTGTGTGTGTGTTTATGTCTGTGCGTGCGTTTCTATGTGTGTGTGTGTGTTTGTGCCTGTCTGTCTCTCTATCAAAAATAAGGGTGTATAGCCATGCAAACGACAATGAAAAAGACTCTCTGGGGTGTTAGCACTCAACATTAATGAATAATACATGTGTCAAGAGTAGAGAGATGGCAGTCTCTAACAAAGGGAGAATATTAGAGGCATGTGTCTGCATGTATGTATGGGTATGCATGTATGTCTGCATGATTGTGTATGCGTGTGAATTGTGGTGTGTTTGTGTTTGAGTGTGTGTGTGTGTGTGCGTGTGTGTGTGTGTGTGTGTGTGTGTGCGTGCGTGCGTGCGTGTGTGTGTCTGTGTGTGTGTGTGTTTGTTTGTTTGTCTGCATATTTATATATTTGTTTGTGCGTATGTGTGTACGAGTGTGATTGCCTGCATGGTTGCGTGTGTGTATGGGTTTGTGTAGAGAAGTGTGCGTGTGTGTGTGTGTGTGTGTGTGTTTTGTTTGTTTGTCTGCATAATTATATTTGTTTGTGCGTATGTGTGTACGTGTGTGATTGCCTAGCGCCTGCA
>JAPXFY010005543.1:0-14748 GCA_030674185.1 Monoplex corrugatus
CAATCTATCATTGAAATAGCTTCAGGCAATATTGTAGTGAAACCATTCTCTTCATCAGTGAACTCCCTGCATGCCCGTAAAAATCACCATGAATGGTGTCAACTTGACCAGGAATGACTTCAACCCTTGTTAGTTCACTAGAATAGATGACCTGTGTGACTGGCAATAGGCAGTGCGTGTGTGCGTGCGTGCTTGCGTGTGCGTGCGTGCGTGCGTGTGTTGTGTGTGTGTGTGTGTGTGTGTGTGTGTGTGTGTGTGTGTGTGTGTGTGTGTGTGTGTGGTGTGTGAGTGTGATAATAACACTCCAAGACGAGGACGACGTTGGGGAAAATAGTGACAAGGGAGGCAAACGCTAGTGTCTTAATGTTGTGGCAAGTATACAGTAGTTGTTTCCCTTAGACCTTTATTGCATTTCATAAAAAAATTGTGGAAAACATTCATTTACCGCAGTAAATTGTGAATAACTAATTAGCAAATCAATTGACTCGACTGATGCTGATGACTGGACTGATGACTGACGACTGACTGACTGATGCTAGCTGACTGACTGACTGACTGACTGACTGACTGTACTGATGTTACAGAAGAGAACACTGTAGGGCACAGTTGGTTGTTGGTTGCTTGGTTGGTTGGTTGTGTTGTTGGTTGGTTGGTTGTTGGCTGTTGGTTGTTGGTTGGTTGGTTGGTTGGTTGTGGTTGTTGGTTGGTTGGTTGGTTGGTTGGTTGGTTGGTTGTGGTTGTTGGTTGGTTGGTTGGTTGGTTGTGGTTTGGTTGGTTGGTTGGTTGTGTTGGTTGGTTGGTTGGTTTGGTTGGTTGGTTGGTTGGTTGGTTGGTTGTTGGTTGGTTGGTTGGTTGGTTGTTGGTTGGTTGGTTGGTTGTTGGTTGTTGGTTGGTTGGTTGGTTGTTGGTTGGTTGGTTGTGTTGGTTGGTTGGTGTTGGTTGGTTGATTGGTTGTTGTTGTTGGTTGGTGGGTTGGTTGGTTGGTTGTTGGCTTGGTTGGTTGGTTGTTGGTGTTGGTTGCGTTGTTGGTTGTTGGTTGTTGGTTGGTTGGTTGTTGGTTGTTGTTGGTTGGTTGTTGGTTGGTTGGTTGTTGGTTGGTTGGTTGGCTGGTTGGTTGGTTAGTTGGTTGGTTGGTTGTTAGTTGATTAGTTAGTAAGTTGGTTGGTTGGATGGTTGGTTGGTTAGTTGATTGGTTGGCTCTTTGGTTGATTGCCTGTTAGTTGATTCTTAGTTAGTTGGTTGATTGCTTGGTTGGTTGGTTGGTTGGTTGGATTGCTTGGTTGGTTGTTGGTTGCTTGGTTGGTTGGTTGGTTGGTTGAATAGTCGGTTGGTTGGTTGGTTGGTTTTTTGTTTGTTCGTTGTGTGGTTGGTTGGTTGATTAGATGGTTGGCATGCTTCTATTTTTTTTTTTTCTTTCTTTCTTCTTTCTTTTTTCTCTCTCTATTTCTTTTTTATTTATTTGTTTCGGTTTGCTTGTTTCCTTTCTCTTTTTATTTGTTTGTTCCTTCGTTTTTTACATAATTCGTTCGTATGTTTCTTCGTTCGTTTCGTTTGTTTGTTGTTTGTTTATTTATTGTTTATTTTTCCCCATTAGTTCAGTTTTTGCCTGGGTTTCTGACCACGTTGGTATTCAAAACAATGATAAGGCTGACTGCCTTTTCATTCCTTACACAAATCCGAAAGCCAAAGTACATGTACAAACGTACGTGTGTCAAGCTCACTAAGGTTTGAACTGGAGTGGAAAGACAGAGAAACAGACCTATCAGCTATAACATCCCCTTTTACGATCTAAATGAGAAAAATACTTGGACAAAGTACAGTTACACAAAGTTTATTTACTGAACAAACGAGACAAACATGACGCATCATTCGCACAGATCACATACGTAAATACAGCATTACTAAGGGTCATCATCATCATCATCAGGTGCCCTGCCTCATGGCTTTGGCGATCATGGACTTCCATCTGTCTCTATCTCTCGTTGCCCCTAGCATCTCCCCCACCCTCCTCGTCCCCAGCCACTCTGCAAGTCCGTCCAGCATTTTCTCCCTGGGTCTACCTGGTGCTCTTTCCCTCCAGCTTTCCCATTGTGACCAGGTGCTCCAAATCCCCCTTCCTCATAAAATGGCCTATAAATGTTGCCTGTCTTTTCCTAATCTTCCTTATGAGTGATCTACTTGTGTCTGCCTCCATGAACACTGTATCGTTTGTTTTCTTTGCTGTCCATGGAACTCTCCACATTCTTCTTAGAAACCACATCTCGGCTGCCTCGATCCTGCTCTGGCTTTGCTTGCTGACTGTCCACGCCTCGCATCCGTACAACAGTATTGGTTCTATATAACATTCAAGGACTCTCTTTCTGATATAAATTGATAGGCATTTGTTGGTAAGAATGCTTGCCATCTTCTTGAATGCTGTTTTGGCTTGGCCGATTCTGCCGGCTATTTCCGAAGTGCATCTACCGTCTGATGAAATGACCGTTCCCAGGTATTTGAACTTATTAACCTGTGTCAAGGTTGTGCCATTTGCTGTTATTTTGCATGAGAGGATTTCATGCTTTTTACTGATCACCATGACTTTAGTCTTCCTGCTGTTTAGTTCCAACCCCTTACCTTTGCTTTCTATTTCTAGTATATTCACAAGGTTTTGCAGGTCCTTTTCATTTTCTGCAATTAGCACGGTGTCATCTGCGTATCGAATGTTGTTTATCATTTTCCCTCCAACCTTTAATCCAGGGTCTTCTTCTAGGTTTCTTATGATGTTTTCGTTATATTGTGAAAACAGATCTGGTGACAAAACACAACCCTGTCTGACTCCGCTTTTGATGTTTTGAAAAGAGCTTATATTGTTTTCTATTCTCATTGCAGCTGTTTGTTCCCAGTACATATTCCTGATTATTCGTAGATCTTTTCCGTCAACATTGAGTCTCTCCAGTTGGTTGATCAATTCTTTATGTCATACCCGATCGAAGGCCTTGGTATAGTCAACAAAGCATAAATACAAATCCTTATTCATCTCAATTGACCTCTCTATGATAGTTCTTAGGATGTATATGGCATTAATAGTTCCTTTCCCTTCCACAAATCCACACTGTTCTTCTGCTATTTCTCTTTTGATTCTATTTCTTGTCCTCATCATGATTATTCTTAACAGGATTTTTGTTACATGACTCATCAAACTGATTGTGCGATGGAGTTTGCATTTTATAGCCCCTGTCTTCTTTGGAAGTGCAATGAAAATTGATTTTGAACACAACCCCCCCTTCTGACCCGTAGGTATATAGACAGCTATGATTAGACACGACAGCAAAACTTATTCACTTGTAAATATACCGACGAACCAAGCTACCAATACCCAAACTAGCCGCCAAACCACACATCAACTACAGCAAAGGAGAGCAGACAATGATTCACTGCTGGTTACATGCCTGACAACGACACCTACACTCTAGACTTCCATATGATAATGTTGACCAAAAATTGAATGACTGACCACTACACCCACTGCATACCGACTGTAGCAGAGGAAAAACAGGCGTCGATTCACTCCTGGTTACATGCCAACAAAGACACAGCCACTCTAGACTTCATATAACAATGTTGACACACACCTTTATTTCTTATTTATTTACTTTGTATATATATATGCTCCATTTTTAGAAGATAAGATATACAGATACACATGCCTTGTACATGTAACCAAGACTGTTCTAATGATAGGCTGACACAGTACCAGTACAAAATACAGACTTCATAAACATAGGCTTGGGAGCACCTCAGGATCTGGCCAAGCTCATGGGTTTATATGCAGGCTTATGCCATGATAACCATACACATAGCACCTGTGACGTTAGTGCGTATGGAATTCGTTCTGAGCGCGGAGACGTCATCTTGATAAACTGAAGCTGAAACTGAAACTGTCATGACGTAATATGAACATCAACAAGTTGTTATAGTGTCATTGTCATGACGCAATATGAACATCAACAAGGTGTTAGAGTGTCATTGTCATGATGCAATATGAACATCAACAAGTTGTTAGAGTGTCATTGTCATGACGTAATATGAACATCAACAAGGTGTTAGAGTGTCATTGTCATGACGCAATATGAACATCAACAATGTGTTAGAGCGTCATTGTCATGACGCAATATGAACATCAACAAGGTGTTAGTGTCATTGTCATGACGCAATATGAACATCAACAACTTGTTAGAGTGTCATTGTCATGATGTAATATGAACATCAACAAGTTGTTAGAGTGTCATGGTCATGACGCAATATGAACATCAACAAGGTGTTAGAGTGTCATTGTCATGACGTAATATGAACATCAACAAGGTGTTAGAGTGTCATTGTCATTACGCAATATGAACATCAACTTCATCAGTCGGCCTCCATTGCTGAAATTGACTCGTTGATGGTACGGACGCAGGAGTGCATTGCAGACCTAAAGACCTGGATGACTCTTAATAAGCTTCAACTAAATGACGACAAGACCGAGCTCATGTTAGTCTATCCGAAAAAACTTCAACACTCTGATCTTCCTGATTCTATGCTGATCAATGACATCCCTGTTCCTTTCTCTTCAGCAGTTCGAAGTCTCGGTGTGACCCTTGACCAGTCTCTTTGCTTCCAACAACATATCTCTAATGTCTGTAAGGCTGCCTATTTGGAACTGCGCAGGATTAGTTCAATTCGTCAGTACCTCTCCAGTGAGGCAACGAAAACACTTGTATGTGCTTTTGTTCTGTCTAGGATAGACTACTGTAATTCACTCCTGGCAGGGATTCCAAAATATTTGTTAGACCGACTCCAGCGAATCCAAAACAATGCTGCTAGGCTCGTCTGTAAAGCTTCTAGATCTGAACATATCACTCCTCTTCTTCGCTCTCTCCATTGGCTTCCTGTACCTGATCGTATATCGTACAAAGTATCTACTTTGACCTTTTCTGCTGTTTGTGGTTCTGGCCCAGAATATCTTTCTGAACTACTCCCAGTGTATACTCCATCCCGCCAACTGCGTTCCTCTTCTGACACTCGACTTCTCACGATACCATCTGCAAGAACTAAGACTTATGGTGAAAGGTCCTTCTCTTTCCAAGGTCCCAAAATATGGAACAAAGTCCCTGGCAGCCTTCGTCACTCTGACTCCCTCGTCTCTTTCAAATCTGGTCTAAAGTCACATCTCTTCTCGAAAAGCTCGGATACGACTTAACAGAAGACATGTCTGTGAGTCACTATCACATGTGCATAAGCGAGTGTGTGCATGCATGTCAGTGTGTATGTGGGGGGGAGGAGGGGGGATAAATGTAGCTGTGTGCACGTGCGTGTATATTGTGTGAGTGGAAAACTTGGACATTGCTTAGTCTGTTAGTGACCGTACTTAGAATGTGTGTAAGTAAGTGGGAATGTATTTTATGTGCTTGTGTGTATAGGATGCTGACGTATGTGCGCATGTTAAACACGGTATTTTGTATCAGTTTGCTACCCTCTGTTGTCTAATGACTAGAGTGTTTGTGTCGATTTTGTAATGCAATACTATTTTGTATGTTATTGCTCATGTCATGTTTCTTTTTGTCTACAATGCCATGTCTATGTCCACGTAATGTGCTACAATTGTGTATAGATCTAGCATCGATTTGTGAAGCACCTTGAGCAGTTTGTCTGGATAGTGTGCTCAGAAAGTACCCATTATTATTATTATTATCAACAAGGTGTTACAGTGTCATTGTCATGACGTAATATGAACATCAACAAGGTGTTACAGTGTCATTGTCATGACGCAATATGAACATCAACAAGTTGTTAGAGTGTCATTGTCATGACGTAATATGAACATCAACAAGTTGTTAGAGTGTCATGGTCATGACGCAATATGAACATCAACAAGGTGTTAGAGTGTCATTGTCATGACGTAATATGAACATCAACAAGGTGTTAGTCATTGTCATTACGCAATATGAACATCAACAAGGTGTTAGAGTGTCATTGTCATGACGTAATATGAACATCAACAAGGTGTTAGAGTGTCATTGTCATGACGTAATATGAACATCAACAAGGTGTTAGTCATTGTCATTACGCAATATGAACATCAACAAGGTGTTAGAGTGTCATTGTCATGACGTAATATGAACATCAACAAGGTGTTAGAGTGTCATTGTCATGACGTAATATGAACATCAACAAGGTGTTAGTCATTGTCATTACGCAATATGAACATCAACAAGGTGTTACAGTGTCATTGTCATGACGTAATATGAACATCAACAAGGTGTTAGAGTGTCATGATCATGACACAGGGGTTGTATGTTCAAACCTCTGGGGTATCAAGGGTTAACGAGGGTTTGTTGATTCTATCTCAGTCTGAGTCCCGCAATATTAAAACACTGACCTGTAATGTTTCCATCATCAAAACTTGTCATTGATTTATGTTTTGGAGGATCTGATGCAGAAGATTAATCCACTCATGATCTTTATGAGTTCCTTTCTGAACCTCTGGCCTGTCAGGCAGTACAGATAGAAGTTCATGGAAAATTGTAATGAAGCGACAATAAAAAAAACATATGAAAGAATAACATAAATGGCCCATTTATGAAGATCAGTTGATTCAAAGGCTTGAAAAGTTGGTATCAATATCAAATTAAGAATGTTGACAGGTGATGTGAAGGCAATGAATGACACAGACACAACGAGAGCTGTCAGAGTGATGGAGTTCACTTTTCTCTCTCTCTGTCTCTGCTGTGTGTCTGTGGCAGTCAGCTGGTCACCAGCTTCCTTCAGTGACGTTCTTAACGTCACCACCAGCACAATGTTACTGATCATCAGACAGATGAAAGGCAGCACAAAAGACAGAACCAGGTCGATTCTATCTATCACGTTGTCCAGAACCATCTCAAAGTGTTCCTTGAATTGTTCCTTGAATTCACATTTCCCATCTACAGCTTCCATCCCATACAGTGTGTAGGAACACTTTAAGCTGAAGAAGATGACAACGCCCACAATGACGGCCCAGGATGTCTTTGCTGTACACATCAGGGTCACACGATGTGGCCACACCACAGACATGGTTCTGTGTGTCACCATCACCACCACAAACCAGGTAGAACACGAAGAGGTTACATCAACTATGAAATAACCTATCTTACATATAGCGTCATGAAGACCAAGCAGATCAAATGATGTAAGGACTAAGATCCACCCACGGAGAATCCCTGTGATGTTGATACAAAGATCAGTCACAGCCAGACACAGGAAATAACGGTCCAGTGCAGAACGGTTGACTTGAAATCTACGAACAATGATGATAGTCATCACATTGCCAAACACACCCAGGATAACAACAATGGGTGGACAGATAATCAAGATCCATTTACCTGCCTTAAATAATTGCAATGCATAATCATCTTCAGTGATGTCTGCTAATAAAGCTGTACTGCCTGTCGTGATACTGGTCACAGTCATCATCATGTATGTCACATTTCTTACAGAGGATGTAGAATCCCCTGTCATGATATCAGACACAGTCATCATCAAGTGTGTTACATTTCTCTGATCCATGGTCCTGGACACATAAACCAGCTACCTGGTCTGTCTGAAATCAGCAATGAGGGAAACCTATGGAAATACTTTAGTGAATGTAAACGTCAGTGATTGACTTAGCTCAGGGCTAATTTATTTCCACACACATCTTAGAAGGTGGTTACAATACATGTAGTTAATCCTGTCTGTTGCTGTGCTCCATAGATCCCCTCCATGTCCCCCACCCCCACCATCCACACTGATCACTGGACCAGAAGAAGTAAATGACGTGTAGTTAACGTCATCCACCAACAGTGTGAACTATGTTGTAAGTGCCATACAATGAAAAACGCAAATCGTTGAATCAACACCAGCCTTCAGTTTCATTCACTACTGAAAATAAAATGGAAGAATACCAAGGTAGTCAACCAATTCTGACAATCTATAAGAATACCAAGGTAGTCAACCAATTCTGACAATCTATAAGAATACCAAGGTAGTCAACCAATTCTGACAATCTATAAGAATACCAAGGTTGTCAACCACTTCTGACAATCTATAAGAATACCAAGGTAGTCAACCAATTCTGACAATCTATAAGAATACCAAGGTAGTCAACCACTTCTGACAATCTATAAGAATACCAAGGTAGTCAACCACTTCTGACAATCTATAAGAATACCAAGGTAGTCAACCAATTCTGACAATCTATAAGAATACCAAGGTAGTCAACCACTTCTGACAATCTATAAGAATACCAAGGTAGTCAACCAATTCTGACAATCTATAAGAATACCAAGGTAGTCAACCACTTCTGATAATCTATAAGAATACCAAGGTAGTCAACCAATTCTGACAATCTATAAGAATACCAGGTAGTCAACCAGTTCTGACAATCTATAAGAATACCAAGGTAGTCAACCAGTTCTGACAATCTATAAGAATACCAAGGTAGTCAACCAATTCTGACAATCTTTCATTTTCAATGGAAAAATACTATTACAAAAAATGTCTAGAAGTAAAAAGAAAAAGACAGACTATGTGCATGTGCCTGTGCATGCATGTGGACTGCATGCAATGGGTGTGTGAGCATACGTATGTATGTGCGCGTGCCTCTGTGTGTATACGTACGTGTGTATGTGTTTGTGTGTGGGAGGGGTGAGTCTGTGTGTGCGTGTCTGTATGTGTGTATCTGAGTCTGTGTGTGTGTGCATGCGTGCGTGCGTGCGTGTGTGCGCGCGCGCGCCCGTGTGTGTGTGTCTGTGTGTGTCTGTGTGTTTCTGTGTGTGTGTGTGTGTGTCTGTGTGTGTTTGTCTGACTGTGTGTGCATCTGAGTCTCTCTGTCTCTATCTCTCTATCTCTGTCGCTGTCTGTCTGTCTGTCTCTCTCTCTCTCATTCGCTCTTTCTCTCTCTCTCTCTCTCTCTCTCTCCTCTCTCTCTCTCTCTCTCTCTCTCTGTGCGCGCATATGCTTCTGTCACATGTATTTGCACATACTTGTTTGCACATGGGCGTTTATTTCTTAGAAAGACTTACTCAGACCATCTTGATGTTCTTTTCTATTGGTTCTCTTTCTGGTTCTGGACTGTCTGTGACGTCAAAATGCCGTCAGGTATATCAAGTCTTTCGCTTTTACACAAGCACAAAAAGACATGCCATCAGCTGAATTTTTTTTCAAGAATAAGCTGAAATTCCATATATACGAAAAAATATTAAGTATGGTGTGGTTTTTACATTGTATGTTAGTATGAGAACATTAGTGAGATTGTGTGTGTGAAATCAGTCCTATATAATCATAATACTGGATTGACAGTGAAGACTTTTCCTCCACAGACGTAGTTCTCTAGATTAACACGTTGTCTCTTCTATCAATAGTTTATGTGTTGATGATTCTGAAAAATACAAATAAAAAAGAAACAAATTTACAATAGAAAATGTTGACGTTGTGTTTGACGTCACTTATGTGTGCATATTCACGTATCATATAACATAAGTAATGACTTAATATGGATGTATTTCCATGTTAAACTTAGACCTGTACAAACACGCGCCTTTAGTGTCATCGTTTCTTGCATATGCAACACATACACATATGAAACACAACACCACTACACACACACAACCACACACACACACACACACACACACACACACACACACACACACACACACACACACACACACACACACACACAACATACACATCTTATGAGGAAAGGGAATTAGAGCACCTGGCCACACAAAAAGGGAAAGAGAACACCAGGGAGACCCAGGAAGAAAATATTGGACGGACTTGCAAAGTGGCTGAGGACAGAGAGGGTGGAAGATTGCTTGCGGCATCAAGGGACAGATGCATATGGAGGGCCGTGATCGCCAACGCCATGCGGCAGGGCACATGATGATGATGAACCTGCATCTTCGATATCCTGACTAACATCCAGACACTTAACTCTTTCTGGATGATGTCCCTTTCAAAAGAGAAAACGAGAACATTATCAAAGAAAATAAAATTGTTGTCATTTTTTTCCCTGTCAACATTACGTGTCATTGTGTGCGTTTGCTGCAGATGTTGAAAATGACCAGTTAATTAAACCAGTCTTGGTGACATTTCTGTCTGACGACAATACATTGTGTAGACTGGAGGGGACACTGTTTTCTTCTTCGTGTTGGTCCTTTGTTCTGAAGGAAAAAAAACAACACAATATTAACATAATGTCTAAGCTAATTACGACCAATGTATTATAAACATTTGTAATCATTGTTCACCAATATGCAATAAATCTTTTTCTTTTTTTATACATGTATTGTTTTTTGCTGCTCCATGTTCTGTGGCCTTGTGGGTGTCTCGGGAAAGACCACAGCTAAGGGAGAAAACCTAACAGAAAAGTACCACTGGTTTCTGGTTATCTCAGGAGGTACAAAGGGTAAGGGAGTAAACCTGACAGAAAATCATCTCCACTGCCTTGTGGGTAGTTGTGGAAACGACAAAGGCTAGGGGACAGTGCGTGTAAAACAAAAAAACGATGGAAGGCAACGGGAAACCACTATGGTATGTTCCCAAGATAAACATGGCCAGCCAAAATAGAACGGAGGTAAACGACATGAAATGGGGCTCCCATGGAGCACCTTCGTCCGTTTGGGATCATCATGCTGTGCAGGTGACACCCGGACCATTATCAAGCTACTGCAATCAGACTGAAAAGCATCAAAATTGCAACCTGAAATGTAAAGAAAATTGCTGCAAAAAGGAAAATTAGAAAACGTCAAGATGAAGATGGAAAGGCTTAACATCAATATTTTAGGACACATGAAACAATGGACAGTAACAGGTCAAAGTCTATCAAAGGATACTGGGCTGTATCAGGCCGAGTTCTATTAGTTGAATTGGATAGCAAGTCATTTGATGTCAACATCATCCAGGTATATGCACCGACACCCGCAAGCACTTAGGAAGAAATTGACAACTTCTATGAAATATTAGAGACAGCCAAGGCTCAATGCAAATCACAGGACATTACAATAATAATGGGAGATGTTAATGTTAAAGTGGGACAGGAGAGAATGGATGACATAGTTGGACCTCATGGCCTTGGCACACAAAATGAAAGGGGAGAGAAACTTGTTGAGTGACCATATATATATATATGAATTCAACAAAGGAAACACTTGGTTTGAACAACCTAACAGAAGAAAATGGACATGGATGAATCCAGGAGACAGTACAAGAAATCAAACTGATTACATCCTGATCAATAAAAGATTTATAAAAACTTTACTGATAGCGGATTTCTATCCAGTGATAATATAGGGAGAGTTTTAGGGTTTTCACAATTGTCAAAAAGTATAAGACAAGTCTTTTCACTCGATAACTTCAGACCATTGTCTTTCATGTAATTACTCAGGTTATCAAGCCCACCGTTAAATTTCTTGGAGTGTACTTAACATGAAAGTTGAATTTGAGACACCATATAGAATGTTTAATTACAAAAGCAAACAAAAGACTTAATTTCTTGAAAAATAATCAACAGATAGCCCTGGAGCCAAGACACTCAAACTATGTTACACCTAGCGATTTGTTTGGTTCGATCGAAACTGCTCTATGGACATTTTACTGCCTTGACTACACTCTTAAAAAATTACAGAGTGTAGACAGCAAAGCTATTAAATTGGCTGTCGGTGTGCCCATTCATACAAACACAATGAAGATTTATAAAGAAAATAACATATTACCGCTTACAGATCAACGTGAATTAGCGGTGACAAAGTATGTTATTAGAGCTCTGGACGTAAAGAACTCAGTTATGAATGAATTACTATACACCTCAGAAACTGACTATCCACACAAAGCTCGAAAGGTGCATACTCTTTAACCTATTCGAAATTTTACAGATGTTCTCCTAAGCAAAAACAATGTTGATGTAAATAACATTCCAGTAATGCCACTTATTCCATCCATTCCTTCCTGGGAACTTCAAAAAGCTAACTTTGACATAGACTACATAAATCTCAATAAGACAGAAGAAATAAATATTCTAGTATCAGAAGTCAAATCCCATTTATCCACATGTTATTTTTATCACCTAAAACTTTTCACAGACGGGTCTGTTTTAGATACAGCTGATAGCGGATCTGGATTCGTCATTCCTGCCTTAAAGGTACAATCTTTTTTTTTGCATAGGTAAAGGCTTCTTTATTTTTACATCAGAATTATACGCGATATTGATGGCTCTTAACTATATTAATAGCCTCTCATACGATATCTGCAAGATACTATTGTGTGTTGATTCTAAATCAGTGTTACGTAGCTTGAAACAAGCAGAAAATGTAATACGAAATGACAATATCTTTGAGATCAAACATTTGATACAATGTATTTCATCCAGTGGTGTTGGACACATTTTTCTGGGTTCCGTCACATTGTGGATTTCATTGGAATGAAGTTTCAGACAAATTAGCAACAGACGGTGCATCCAAAAATACAAATGCCGTAACATTCCATAATATACGACCATCAGTTCATGAACTTGGTTCTGTGTTAGAACGTTCAGTTTTTACAAATTTCTCCAATACCCATAGCCTGATACCTTACTGCCCTAGACAGCTAGCTGTCTTGATATACAAACTAAGGCTTAACTCCTGGAAAACAAATTATACACAAAATGTATGTATTAGTTCAAATGCATTATCAGTCCACCATCTGCTCTTTGAATGTCCCATCTTACTTACGATGTATAGAAATAACAATCTGGATCTTTTCATGTACTGAGTCTAGAGATATCCTTTACAACAAAGATAATATTATCTCGTTAGTCCAGGTGATTCTCAGATCCCCTGTGGGCAGATTGTTATGAAGAATTAATTAATCGTTGTATGTTATAATATGATACTGTTAATTCATTGTTCTGAATTATTAATTGTAATTGTTCCCCTTCTTACATTCCAACTTCTACTACCCTCCCCATCGCCATCCCCCACCCCACCCATTTTTTTGTTTTCTTTGGTCCATTTCCTTTTCATTTTTTCCCTTTGTGTGCGTGTGTGTGTGTGTGTGTGTACGTGCGTGCGTGCGTGTGTGTGTGTGTGTGTGTGTGTGTGTGTTGTGTGTGTGTGTGTGTGTGTGTGTGTGTGTGTGTAAAATCACTATTGTGAACAGACATTAAACAAAAGATTCCTTCCTTCCTTCTTTACCGATAGCAAAAACATTACCAGACACAGACTGCAACAGCGACCACAATCCTGTAATAGGAAGAGTTAGGTTGAAACTAAAGAAAAGTAAACAGCTCATTAGTAACATCAAACTAAATCTTGGACTCTTTAATCAAAGACAGATGAAGCATCCCGTGAAAAATTGAACGTACATGTTCAAAACAAATTCGGTGCTCTGTAGGACGTCGGTGACAGTGAGGAACAATGGGCAAAGTTGAGAAACTCGATAAATGAAGCTTGTGAAGATATCCCCAGAGTTGACAGAAAGAAAAGCAAAGAACTGGATGAAAAGAAAATTTTTGGCTTGATGGAACAACAGAGAAAGGCAAAAAGAAAGGAGGAAGAATACAAAAAGATACACAAACGGAAATCAGGAACAGTTGCAATGAAGCTAAGGAAGCTTGACTGGAAACCAAATACAAAGAAATAGAAGACTGACACAAAACAAATCCTCAGTTTATGTACAGAAACATGTAATAAATTGCCAACAGGAAAAAGATGTGCACATCAACTGATACGATTATTATACAGAACAACAAAATATTAGATAGATGGGGAGAGTACATTAAAGATCTTTTTGACGATGACAGAAACGAAGAACACACTATAAGAAAGAACATTGAAGGACCTCCCATAATGAAAGATGAAGTTAGAGCAGCACTGGAACAGATGAAACCAGGAAAAGCCCCAGGACCAGACAATATTACTACAAAAATGATTGAGGCTCTAGATGAATTTGGTACTGAAAAAATAAAAGTCTCCTGAATAAAATTTATGACACAGGAAAAATTCCTATAGACATGTCAAATTTGATTTTCATTGCACTTCCAAAGAAAGGGGGGCTATAGAATGCGAACTTCATTGTACAATCAGCTCGATGAGTTATGTAACAAAACATATATGAAGACTAATCATGATGAGGACAAGGAACAGAATAAAAAGAGAAATAGCAGAAGAACAATGTGGATTTGTCAAAGGGAAAAGAACTATCAATGCCATATGCATCCTACTGAACTCTCATAGGAAGGTCAAACGTGTTGAATACGGATTTATATTTACGTTTCGTTGATTACACCAAAGCTTTTGATCGGGTTAAACATAAGGAATTGATCAATCAACTAGAGAGGTTCAATGCTGATGGAGAGGATCTAAGAATAATCAGAAATATATGTTGGGAACAAACAGCAGCAATAAGAATAGAAAACGATATATAAGCTCTTTCTAAAATATTAAAAGATGAGTTATGCAGGGATGTGTTAGTCCCAGATTGTTTTCATTTAAGAGAAACCGCGTGAGAAACCTGGGAAAAATGCCTTGGATAAAGGTTGGGGGGCAAAGTGCGGAAAATGAAAAAGACCCAGAAAAATCTTGTGAGTATGATAGAAAGGAAAGCAAAAAAAAAGGGTGGAATTAAAAAGCAAGAAGACTGAAGTATGGTAAAAAGTAAAGAACAAGAAACCCCTATGCAAAATAAAAGAAAAGGACAACATTGGGAGAGAGTTAAGTTTAAAAAATTGGG